>SJYV01005148.1:0-20718 GCA_006410875.1 Neotragus pygmaeus | reverse complement strand
TGTTTTCCACAGTGGCTGTACTAGTTTACATTCCCACCAACAGTGTAAGAGGGTTCCCCTTTCTCCACACCCCCTCCAGCATTTATTGCTTGCAGACTTTTGGATCGCAGCCATTCTGACTGGTGTGAAATGGTACCTCATTGTGGTTTTGATTTGCATTTCTCTGATGATGAGTGATGTTGAGCATCTTTTCATGTGTTTGTTAGCCATCCGTATGTCTTCTTTGGAGAAATGTCTATTGAGTTCTTTGGCCCATGTTTTGATCGGGTCGTTTATTTTTCTGGAGTTGAGCTGTATAAGTTGCTTGTATATTTTTGAGATTAGTTGTTTGTCAGTTGCTTCATTTGCAATTTCATAGGTAAATATACTGAAGCTCAAAGAATTTAAGCAACTTGTCCAAGATAAAGCTATCAATGGGTGAACTTTAGTATAAATCTTGAAATCTAAATCCAAAGCCCATATTCCCTTCACTAAGTTATGTTGTATCTCTAGAATTAATAATTACATGACACTGGGATAAGTGCTTATACAGAGATTTGTACAAAATGCTTTCTACTACATTGTACATTTCATAGTTTTAAGATTTTGAGGTCATATGCTAAGAACCCTAAGACAATGTTTCTCAAATTACCTGTGTTAGAGGATAAGATTTTTCCCTTTATTTCTAGTTCTCCATGGACTATTACTTTTGTAAAGTACAAAACTTGGCATCACTGTATATCAAATTGCTAGAGAAGTTTTTAAATACTGACTCACAGACTCTCTACCTGGTATGATACAAATTGGTAACAGACAGTTCATGGACCTGCACCTCTCTGAACCACTTTTTAGGGAGTACAAATATGAATAAGCCAAAATCCCTGCTTTCAAGAAGCTTAGAGTCTACTTGATAAGTTAGAATTGCTATCAGTTCACTATAATACAGGGACAACAAAATAAATGCTACTAATAGTAAGCCAAAACTGTGTAAATATGGTGAACCTTTAAATAATATTGAAGGTGAATGTGTTCCCATGGGTGGGGCCAGGTGAAAGTTTGTAGGCTTCAAAGAGATGGCAGTAGTGATTAGTTCATTGTAACTAGGATTGGATCATATTGGTTTTGAACCCAAGTTCAAAGGGTTGAGGTTGAATTCCTTATACTAATGCTGAACATTTGTATCTCATGAGTAATACAGGGCATTGATCCTGGGAGGAAGCAGAGGGTATTAAATGCAGAAAAATAATGTGTTAAGAATAGCCCCATATGATGGCCATCAGTTTTCCTTTGTAAAGACATTTTAAGGTCATGAGCATATTAGGTCAGTTCTAATGCTAATGTAGAAATAGTCTTTCATAACTGTAATCCTTAACATGATTTACATTTTTTTCTGTTGTCCTCTTTCAAGTAGTAATGCTAACAAAGCTAATGGATGGAGCAAATCAGTCTGTGGTGTCAGAGTTCGTGCTCCTGGGACTTACCAACTCCTGGGAGATCCAGCTACTCCTCTTTGTGTTCTCATCCACATTTTATGTGACAAGCATGATGGGAAACTCTCTCATTATTCTCACTGTGACTTGTGACCCTCATTTACACTCTCCCATGTACTTTCTGTTGGCCAACCTCTCCTTCATTGACCTGGGAGTTTCTTCTGTAACTTCTCCCAAGATGATTTATGACCTTTTCAGAAAACATAAAGTCATCTCCTTTAGAGGCTGCATCACTCAAATCTTCTTCAACCACATCGTTGGTAGTGTGGAGATGATGTTGCTCATAGCCATGGCCTTTGACAGATATGTTGCCATATGTAAGCCTCTCCATTATCTGACCATCATGAACCCTAGAATGTGCATCTCCTTTTTAGTGGCTGCCTGGATAATAGGCTTTATCCACTCCGTGGTTCAACTGCCTTTTGTGGTAAACTTACCCTTCTGTGGCCCAAATGTGTTGGACAGCTTTTACTGTGACCTACCTCGGTTGATCAAACTTGCCTGCATAGACACATACCAACTAGAGTTCATGGTCATGGCCAACAGTGGATTCATCTCTATTGGCTCCATCTTCATTCTGATTATTTCCTACATTGTCATCATTCTCACTGTTCAGAAACACTCTTCAGGTAGTTCATCTAAGGCTCTGTCCACACTTTCAGCTCACATCACTGCAGTAGCTCTGTTCTTTGGTCCTTTGATTTTTATCTATACATGGCCATTTCCTTCCATACACCTGGATAAGTTTTTGGCCATCTTTTATGCAGTTCTCACTCCTTTCCTGAATCCAGTCATTTATACATTCAGGAATCAAGAAATGAAAGTGGCAATGAGAAGAGTATGCAGACAGTTAATGACTTATAAAAGATCTCTTTATTGATGCCTGTATTGTAATGCCCTTGTTAATTAATGATGTTCAGTGCTGATGATCAAACTCAGAGAAAAACTTTTTTTTATCCTACTTTGATTTTATTATGCACACTGATAGCAAGTCTACTCTGTCTTTCACTTAGGAGGTAGCAAATTCACTTTTGAAAAGAGAAAAGGAATTATATATGAAGCATTTATATTCAAATATTATAGTAATCTGAGCCTCAGATCCTAAGGAGTAATGTTTATGTGCAGTAACTATTAGAAATACAAAACATGGAACACTTTTTTAAGGCCAGGAGAACAGGGAGAACCTATCTGGCTCCTTTCAACAAAGCATGCCTCATGGTCAGGAATTCCTAACACCCAACAGATGTGCTAAGTGAAGACTGAACTGAGTCTTCCTATTGGATGCTGCAGCTTGCCCACATTCTACCCTTCCTTTGGTTCTCTGCCATGGCTGTGCAAAGATGGCAGAATCTTCGAGAGAAAACACACAGTATCTTTGAGAACAAACATGTACAAGGTCACGTATCTCTCAGTAGAAACCAAAGGAACTATTCTTGGAATACAAAGAACTGAGAAACACGAGAATTTTCTCTGTGATTAGAATTATGCTGCTCAAACACCATTACATTTTCATGCCTCTTTTCTTCCTATGTCTTCCTCTTTAATTTTCTTCAGTCACTCATGGTCTCTGGGCTAGGGAAAACTTTTCCCGCTTTCCTCTCCTCTCTCTTTTTCTTCCCCTCCTGTTATTCCTCTTCCTTTCCCCACTTTCCAGAATTTGCTGCTCTTTTCCCTTTGAACTTCCCTTACTGTTGCCTCTTTAAAATTGCCCTCTTGTAATTATTATAAATTACCTTTTCAACCAGTTTCATGTTTTGAAAGACTAATTGTTTTGGTCCTTGGGAGCTGAGCTCTGTAATGTGAGTGAAGGGAGAATAACTAAATGGCAAGGGTAGGGCTCACTTACAGAAGTTTCTTTCATATTTTCAACTGACCCACAGTAAGGAACACTGTATATGCTGTAATACATACCACACTTCATCTCCATAAGGAACTTTAAAGAACTTAAAGTTTTACACAATTGTATTTTTTAATAGTTTTTTCTTCTCTTTCATCTTTTTTCTTTTTTATTTATTTTTATTTTTTTAATTTATTTATTTTTTTAAATTTTACTTTACAATACTCTATTGGCTTTGCCATACATCGACATGAATCCACCACAGGTGTACACAAGTTCCCAATCCTGAATCTTTCGTCTTTTTTCAACTTCTGTTTACAGTCAATTTTTTGAACAACAGAATCTATGCTAAGAAAATTAAACAGTAGATGGATAGTAATATTTATCACTTCTAGTTCAAAGCAGAATGAATAAGATAAATGTGTTATGTCATTATGATAGTGAATATAAAACTCTAGTCTTGATTTAGTATAATATTTGGTAGTACAGCATTTCTAAGTTTTTTTTAAATAAGTCCATCAAAGCTGAGCTGTGCAAACTTTGTCAGAATTTTAACACATGACTATTTTTCTTCCAACTCATTACTTGAAATTATATATATATGCATATATATATCCTCTTATAAAGACTTTGGTTATTATACAAAATGAGATAAGCAACTGGATTTTGAACTAGGGAACAACAGGCTTACATTTTCAGTGTAAGCTGCAAATGGATCATTCTAGCTACTTCGTGCTTCAGAGCTTCAAGGATACAGTCAGGGAAATTATTAGAAGTCATTGCAATAATTCTAGCAAGAGATGACACTGACTTAGATCAGAGTGATAAAGGTAGAGGTAGTGAGACATGGTACAGTCTCGATAGATTGACATGATGCGTAATGAAATGTTCAGCACTATAGATATCCTTGACCATTGGAAACTGTGAAATAGTGCACCTCATTACACAATTTTCATATAAAAATAAACAAAACCCCAAATCTACAAAATTATGAAAGATACTAATAGGGTAAATACACACTTAGTCACTAACTTTAAAAAAGACTCCAGAATAAAGAGGCATTTGAAGCTTTAAAAAGGAGTCTGAGGGAAATACAGTGAAGTGATCCCTTATGCAATAGCTCAATAGCACAAACAGTGACACAGGATTAATACATTGTCAAGGCTCACGTTTTTGCTATATGATATATACATTAAAAACATATTAGCCATATACACTACAATAAAGGGCCTGCCTGGTGGCTCCACTGGTAAAGAATGCGGGAGACCTGGGTTTGATCCCTGGTTTGGGAAGATCCCCTGGAGAAGGGAAAGGCTACCCACTCCAGTACTCTGGCCTGNATACACTACAATAAAGGGCCTGCCTGGTGGCTCCACTGGTAAAGAATGCGGGAGACCTGGGTTTGATCCCTGGTTTGGGAAGATCCCCTGGAGAAGGGAAAGGCTACCCACTCCAGTACTCTGGCCTGGATAATTGCATGGACTGTATAGAAGAACATGGGGTCACAAAGAGTTGGACACGACTGAGCAACTTTCACTTTCACTACAGTAAATGGCAAATGGTACAAGGAAGTCATTCTCTTTCTGTGTTTTATGCATTTGTTCCATGGAGACATCTAGAGCTATGGTAAAATTGTGCATATTTAACTGGAGACCCCAAAAGTAAACACTGAAATATTATAGCCAAGTGTCAGTTGTACCTCTTAAGTTTACTCTGCATCTCTAAGGAGTTAGCATCTATTTATAGGTATAGAGCCAGGGTGAATTAAACACAGAAGAATATTTACCTCTGAAAGTAAAGAGCTAATAACTGTCACTGCTATATTAGAACAATTTTTCTGTAACTGAAATCTGATAATTATTTGAAACCTAGGCAAAAGGAACTTGCAAACATTCTTCCCACTTCCACCAAGGCCAATGGGTAAAGAATTCCTATACATATTCAAAATTTCATAGGACTGAGTGAGGAGAGAGAAAGCATTTGAAATAGTNCTGAAATCTGATAATTATTTGAAACCTAGGCAAAAGGAACTTGCAAACATTCTTCCCACTTCCACCAAGGCCAATGGGTAAAGAATTCCTATACATATTCAAAATTTCATAGGACTGAGTGAGGAGAGAGAAAGCATTTGAAATAGTATTCAAATGACTCCATGAAAGATAGAATTAAGATTACATAAAGAACCATGACATTTCATGAACACTTTCAAAAAGCTAGAGGAAAATATCCTCCAAAATAAAATATAAGAGAAAGCCATCAGCAGATGAATGGATAANTGAATAAGTCTGTTGATGCCATTTTCCCAACAGTGTTTGCTCACTTCGTGTCTCTGTATCACATTTCATAATTCTCAGAATATTAAACATTTTCATTGTTAAAAAAAAAGAATGAACAGTATAAGTTATCAATGAAACAGTACTATCCTAAGGAAAAGTGGCTGATTTACATCACAGAGGCTAGTTACCTTGTTCCTGTGTAGTGAATAATCTCTAATGGACTTTTACATGGGCATTCTCTACCCTCTCTGAAAAGTCCATCCACATAATTCAGCCCAGATTGCGTCTCAAGAAACTTATACTCTTGTTTCTTTCTTAGGTCTTAAACAAACAAATCAGCAATTAGCCCTGTCCACAGATTAGTAAGATCTGTACCATAGGTCATCTTTCCTTCCAAGGAACTGTACAATCAGGGTATTCCCTGACTGGGGGAAGGGCAAAATAACAGCTTAGAAAGACCCTGAACTCATCTCCTCCTATAAGCACACTGAATCTGTACCTACATATGGAGCTAGTATTGCTGAAGATCAAACAGCTGATTGAACAGCTATTGCACAGAAGTAGTTTACATAAAAACAGGTAGGAATGATGGAACATGGTACCATGGGAAACCTACAATACTCGTGGCAAATTGTGGCAGGGAGAGATGTAGCTAAAGGGCAGAATACAAACTCACTGTTAGACATAGTGAAAAAAAAATAGTTTAACGGGCACCTGGACTATATGGGAAAAAATTCATTTTATAACTTTAGACCATTTGTCAAATGAGCAGGGAACTTCTGGAACCCTCTTGGATATCAAAGTTGCTAGTGAGCCTTGGGGATCTCCCTCGTCTGCATCTTTTCAACCCCCAGTCTTCCTTCCAAAGTGGCTTCAGGCACAGCACTCCCCAGATACTATTCCCAGTATAAGGCTCACACTCCAGCCTAATGGCCAAAGCCCCAAGACACATGCTGTCAACTCAAAGTATGCTCCTACAAGAGGTCACTCTTTCAAGCTTAGTGTTAGTGTTAGTCACTCAGTCGTATCTGACTTTCTGCAACCCCATATATATATCCCACCAGGCCTCTCTGCCCATGGGATTCTCCAAGCAAGAATACCAGAGTGGGTTGCCTTTCCTTCTCCAGGGGATCTTCCCAACCCAGGAATCAAACCCGTGTCTCCTGCACTGCAGGCAAATTCTTTACTATCTCAGCCACCAGGGAGAGGTAGCTATTTCACCTATCACAGAAGCAAGAAGTATCGGTGAAACCAAATGAGAAGACAGGGGGGATATATTCCAAACAAAAGAATGAAATGAAAGAATATAAAAACCCTTAATGAAATGGAGGTAAGTAATTCACCTGATAAAAGAGTTTTTTAAAAATAATTATAAGCATGTTTATCAATCTCAAAATACAAAAAAAGAACTCAGTGAGAATGTCATCATTCTCATCATTAGTTAAATGTCATCATTAGAATGTCATCATTAGTTTTCATAACAAAACTAATCACAACTGAGGCATTCAATAATTGAAACAAAAAGTAATGAGAGAGAATCAACAGGACACTAGATGGTACAGAACAGATAAGCAATCTGTAAGGTGGAATAGTGAAAGGCACCTAATCAGAACAATTTTTTAATGATAAGAGTTTAAAGGAACTCTGGGACAACATCAGGTGTGTAATATTCATATTATAGGGGTCTGAGAAGGAGAAGAGAGAGGAGACAGAGAAATTCTCTGAAAAGATAATCAATAAAAACTTTCCTACTCTGGGAAAAGAAACAGACATCAAGATAACGGGAAGCACAGAAGGTCCCAAACAAGGTAAACCCAAAAAAAACCACATCATGATATATTATAATTAAAATGACAAAATTAAAAATAAAGAGAATCTTAAAGGGAGCAAGAGAGGAACAACTAATCACATACAAAGGAAGCCCCATAAGAATATAAGCTCAGCAGAAGCTTTACAGGAGTGGAGGGATATATTTAAAGTGCTAGAAAAAAAAGTGTGCAACACTATTTGCCATAAGTCATGGCAATACTGTCTTGAATNAAGAGAGGAACAACTAATCACATACAAAGGAAGCCCCATAAGAATATAAGCTCAGCAGAAGCTTTACAGGAGTGGAGGGATATATTTAAAGTGCTAGAAAAAAAAGTGTGCAACACTATTTGCCATAAGTCATGGCAATACTGTCTTGAATCTGACCACTAAGGAAAAGGAAATTAAATCAAAAATAAACAAATGGGACCTAATTAATCTTAAAAGCTTTTAAAAAAAAAAGGAAACCATCAACAAAACAAGAAGACAATCTATTGTATGGGAGAAAATATTTGCAAATGATATGACCAATAAGAGGTTAATACCATACATATATATACAATAGCTCATACAAGACATCAATATAAACAAACAATCTGATTTAAAAATGGGTAGAAAACCTGAACAGACATTTTTGCAAAGAAGACATACAGATGGCCAAAGGGCACATGAAAAGATGCTCAATATCCTTAATCGCCAGAGAAATGCAAGTTAAAACCACAATGAAATATCACCTAACAACACCTGTCAGAATGGCAATCATCAAATGTTGATGAGTAAAAGTAGGTCTCAAAGGAAATTTCATGGCCATTCAGGCCTACCTCAAAAAATAAGTTAAATCTTAGAGGAACAAACAAAACCCAAGTTAGTAGAAAGATATAAATCATAAAGATCACAAATAAATGAAATAGAAACTAAACCAAAGAAAATACTAGAAAGATCAATGAAACTAAAATTTCATTCTTTGAAATGATAAACAAGTGATAAGCTTTTAGCCAGACTCATCAAGAAAAAAAAAAGGGGGGGCCAAAATCAGTAAAATCAGAAATGAACAAGAAGTTATAACTGACACCACCAAAATATATGAAGGATCATAAGAGATTGCGATTTGCCAATAAAATGGAAAACGTAGAAGAAATGGACAAATTCTTAGAGTGGTACAATCTCCCAAAGCTGGATCAGGAAGAGAAAATATGAAATTGAATCATATTTTTAAAAATCCCAACGAACAAAGTTCAGGACCAAATGGGTTCACAGGTGAATTCTACCAAACATTTAGCAAAGAGTTAACACTTACTGTTTCCAAACTACTTCAAAATATTGCTAAGAAAGGAATGCTCACAAATCCATTTGATGATGCCAAGGTCACCCTGACACCAAAACCAGACAAAAATAACATACACACAAAAAGAAAATTAAAGCCAATGTCACTGTTGAACATAGATGCAAAGAGTCCTCAACAAAATACTAGCACATGCAATCCAATAATACATTATAAGTATCACACACCATAACCAGGTGAAATTTATCTGAGGGATGAAAGGATGGTTCAATATTTGAAAATCATTGTGGTATACCACATTGACAAATTAATGAATAAAAACCATTCAATCATCTCAATAGATTCAGGAAAACATTTTGATCAAAGTCAACATTTAAGATTTAAAAAAAAAAAACCTCTCCAGAAAGTGTGCCTCAATATAATAAGGGCCTTATATTGACAAATCCACAGTTAACCTCATATTCAACAGTGGAAAACTGAAAGCATTCTTTCTAAGAACAGGAGCAAGTCAAGGATGCCCACTTTTGCCACTGTTATGCAACATAGTTTTGGAAGTTCTAGCCATGACAATTGAACAAAAAGAGATAAAAAGAATAAAAATTGGAAAAGAATTAAAATAGTCATTGTTTGCAGATGACATGATACCATACATAGAAAATCCCAAAAATATCAGCAGAAAACTATGAGAGCTCATCAATGAATTTGGTAAAATTTCAAGATACAAAATTAAAATACAGAAATCTGTTGCGTTTCTATGCACTAAAACTGAACTATCAGAAAGCAAAATTAAGGAAACAATTCTATTTACTATCACATCCAAGGGAATAAAATACCTAGCATAAATCTACACAAGAAGACAAAAGACCTGTACTCCAGACACTATAAGACACTGATGAAAGAAATCAAAAATGACACAATAGATGGAAATATATACAGTGCTCTCATACTGGAGGAATTGGCAGTGTTAAAATGACCATACTACCCAAGGCAATCTACAGAGTCAATGTAATCTTATCAAGTTACAAATGACACTTTTCACAGAACTGGAACAAAACATTTTAAATTTGTATAGAAACAAAAATGACCCTGAATAGCCAAAACAGTCTCGAGAAAGAATTATGGAACTGGGGGTTGGGGGATAAATTAGAAATTTAGGACTTACAGATCCACACTACTATAAATAAAATAGATAACCAACAAGAACCTGCAGAGTAGAACTGGAACTATATTCTGCATCCTGTAATCCCCTATAGTGGAAAAGAATAGGTAGATAGATGATAGATGATTGATAGATAGATAGAACTGAACCACTTTGCCATACACCTGAAACATTGTAAATCAACTATACTTCAGTGATTTTTTTAAAGAGTAATATTTTAAGAATAATGTCCTTTCTTTAACCCCTTGGTAAGCAAGTCCACATTCTATTACTTGCTTAGTCAGTAGTATTTTGGGATCGTGTTAAATTCTAGTATAGTCACAATCACCCATATTAACCAACATAACTAGTTTCTATTCCACTGAGAGTTGCTTAAGGTAAATAATTGAGAGCAGTCTATCATACTGAGTCATTTTAGTAAATCAGCAAAGTTTATATATAATATATAACCCTCAACAGTCACACACATTCTACTCACACTTTTTACAGGCAGTAAATGTTATTCTTAAAGTAGCAAAAATGAACACATTTGCTAACTTGATAAAAAAAAGATATAGATGCTCTGTAAATAAATAAGTCACATACCCAAACATACACACATACGTACACACACAATGACCAATGTTTTGATATTCAAACTTATTTTTAAATTGCTTGAGGACTATCCACTAATTACTGTATTAGACAGGAAGGTAAGGTCTTAAAATTGCTAAGGACATTAAATGTTAAGTTTAAATGGACACACTATAGTCTTAGAAGTATAACTCAAATTGATTGAACACATAATTTTATGCTTTTTCTAATTTTAAATGCTTATTTTTTTGCTCTCTACTGGTAAGATCAAGGAGAACATCAATTATTACTTTTAAAAAAGTATTAAATAAGTTTAAATTANATTTTATTTTTACTTTATTTTACCTTACAATACCGTACTTGTTTTGCCATATATTGACATGAATCCGCCACGGGTGTATACCAACTCCCAATCTTGAATCCCCCTCCCACCTCCCACCCCATATCATCTCTCTGGATCATCCCCATGCACCAGCCCCAAGCATCCTGAAAAATAATTGTAAAACCTCTTCTCTGAGCACAACTAATTAATAAGCAATGGTGATTTCAGAACCTATTCAACCAGGAGTTTGATTATAGATATTCAATGACTTCCAGGTAAATAAACATCATACCCTGGTATCTCCATCTAGAATCCTATCTATGACTACCTCTTGGGGCATAAATAGAATCCTGACTATGCCTCAGGTGGATTTAACTTTGATATGTGATTTTCACACATCAGACTGTGGGTTTCTATATTTTCTAATATTTGGTTTTATATTTCTTTTCTTGTTAGTATATCTAGGGAAAATTTATTTTTGACATCTCTAACGTTCTTTTTCCAGTACTCACTTCAGTGTAACTAAGAGCAATCGGTATTATTCTATTAGGTTTCATATTATAGCTCCTCCCCTTTGAACTCATTTTTTTCAAATTCTTCATTCTCAGGTAGCTGAAGGATATTGGAGAGCAAAAAAGCAAATAAATTCACATCTAGGAGTGTATAACTGATAAAAGCTTATGGAAAAAAATCTTTCAAGACACAGTGCTTTAGAGCATACTCCAAGTTCTTGATGATTATAAAGTTTCTGAAGAGTGTACCCAGAATGTAATGAAAATTATATTCCATAAACAACCTGTTGTTTAAATTAAAGTAAACCTTCTTTCTCTATCATTTCACATATACTCTTATTATCTTCTCTTCATTTTTGATGTAGTATATTTCTTTTTCCTTAATTCTTTTCACTTTTATAATCCCTATTTTCTGAGATAGGTTTTCCTAGGGTTTTTTGAGGGTGGTTTTTGGTGTTTTTTTTTTTTTTTTGCTTCTTCAGAACTCCTCTCAGTCTTTTTATTCATCTTCTTAGTTATATAATCATCCATACTTTTCTGTTTTTCAATCACCCTGTTGGTTCCTCTATTTGTTGAATTGTTATATTACAAATACATGATTTACTGTATCTGTTACTGTATGAATTGCAATCCGATGTTCCTGTGTTTCCTTCGTTATGTTTAGGTATTAATTTCCATATTATTGAAACTTTTAGCTTATATTTGATGGGGCAATGTTTTTAGTGTCTTCTTCCTGTTTTATTCTAAGCATCTGTTAGAACTTGAGCTTACAAAAAAGGATAAATGCAACTCCTCCCCTCAATCCACTTATGTATATAACTACCTATAATGTAACATGGTAAATGATGCTTTTGGGCATGAATAAAATGAATAGGAACATGGACAAGGAAGGTATAAATCTGCTCAGACTGTGAAGAGATGGTAGTCTGAACACTGTAGCATGTGTTTATGTTGAGGTATGAATTATCCTTCTTTTCCAGAGAGAAGAGCAGTGGGTGGAGAGGACGGAATGGTGAAAGGGGCACTGGGGAAGAAGAACCAGTATATTTAAAGGTATGTAGTATATAGCACTGTCAGATAATAAACAGGTGATATCAGATTGTGAGGTGCAAGAAAGGAAGTAAGAAAAAGAAAATGAGATTATAAAAACAAGATTCCAAAAGGTTTGCATGCTCTAATGGAACTTTGAAAGTCATCTGGAAACACACAAACAAAAAGGGACACATTAAACTATGAAACTATGACTGGTTATGTTTTGAGAATTGTTAGATTTTTGTTGAAATATCAAAAACACTTGACGGAAAGGGTCCTAATAAACTTTCTCAGTAGGTGTAATATGAACTGATGAAAGTAGGGGCATTGAGAAGGGAAAGGAGCAGATATATGGCAGATGCTTTCAGTTAGAAAATAACTGTGATATACTTTATCCATTTAAAATGTACTCAAAACTATATGAACAGTACTGTATCTTTAACATCAATATTTAATAATGAACATTTGTCATTTTTATCAGACTTTTTGGTAATAAATCCATTACAAATAAAATTGAAACCATTCTCCTATCAGATTCCTATCTTTCCTTCCCCAAATTGAATAACATTTCTGAAGTGTTTGGATAGTCTTTGTGCAAACTTAAATATTTTTTGCTACCTATTTAAATATTTATATTTAAAATTATTTAAATCATCAAGTGTTTTTGAAATTTATAAATATTGTTACTTTGCATACATTCTTTTATAATTTGATGTTTCTCAGTCAACATATATTTTTGAGGTTTTTTTCATGGCAAAAAATCTAGTTCATTCTGTTTCCTTTCTAAATAATTTATTACATTGTATTAATCCATAGTAAATTACTTGTATTTGACTTCATTGTGAACGTCTATGTTATTTCCATTACTAGGAACATTAAAGAGGAAGAATTAACTGGATTGGGTGACAAATATTATCCCTTACTCTCAGTTCAGTAAAATATTCATTTTCTCCATTTTACAGATGTGAAAAGGGCCCAGAGGTAAAAGGTATGTTACCATATTCAACAAGTAATTAAGTGACGGAATGTGAAATGTGGTTTTTCATAAACTGAAGCCTATATTCATTTCATTATCCTTTGAAGCTTTTAACAGTAATAGGAATAACTGCTGTCAGATTTTGTAAAAGCTAAAATAGAGACAGATTTGAATGATGTAGTCATACACACAGCCTATTTTTAATAAGTCCTAGAAGAAATCTAGATTCCCCGCATCCACACTGAGGTTGGTGATTGACCTCAATATACTTTGTCTTGAATCGGGCACTCAAGCTTTTACTGAAGACCTGTTATGTTCTCTAGCACTCTTCCAAGCTTATAAAGAAATATGAAAGGTAGAATCATCTTATACTCCATTCAGAGAGGTTAAATGAAAGACTGGAATCAGAAAACTACTCAGGTTGGAGGAATCAAGAGTGATTTCATGAAGGAGGTAGAACTGGGATACAGGCAACTTTATGGAGTCTTTTATGTAGTCAGCTCGTCTTGGACCCTGTTCAGGGGTTTTACAAACCAATGAAGAAACAAAGATTGATTGAAAGAAAGATTAAACTGGAGTTTTATATTGTCAGTCCATCCAAAAGGACTTCTGTTCCAAATAAAGTATTTGCTTGAACAGATACAGTAAGAACAAATGTTTCAGCAAACTGCCAAGTTTTCCAAGACACTGAGGTACATAAATTAGATAACAGATCATTGTCAGGGGTGAATAATCATGATCACCAAGGTAGCAGCTACCAGTATGTTAGTAAATGGCAGTCATCAGCCATGAGAGGGGCTAATTTTCCCCAATAGTTTCTACCATTACCCCATCACATGTTTTTATTCAGGTAGTCATGAGCAGTGAAAAGAAAATAGGGAATTGGACACAGACAAGATCTTGGAGTCAGTTGATTAGGATTTTAATATAAACTCTAAGTAAGTTTATGGTTTGGCTCAGGTTATTTAACATATTTGGATATGTATTTCTTAATTTATAATGACTTCAAAATTTCTAAATTATGGATATTGATTTTATATTGTATGTCCCAAAGCTGACCTCATTGATTTCAGTATAATATACTGAAATTTCAGTATAACAAACTTCTGACTATACTGAAGATTCCTTTTAGTCCTATTCCTNAATTTATAATGACTTCAAAATTTCTAAATTATGGATATTGATTTTATATTGTATGTCCCAAAGCTGACCTCATTGATTTCAGTATAATATACTGAAATTTCAGTATAACAAACTTCTGACTATACTGAAGATTCCTTTTAGTCCTATTCCTACTTTTGGTTTTCTTTAAAATTTTCCAGTTTTTTGAATTCCACACACTCTTGACCTTTCCTTTTTTCTTCACATGGTCAGTCTCTAATGCAAGCAAGTACATTTTATTCACTCTTTCAGCACATATTTATTTGTGATCTAAATTTTTGCTATGTTGGATTAAAGAAGACAGATGTGATCCGTAACTCTACAGAGCTTGCAACCTCGTTGGGAAGGAGAAATTGAACAAATAACAAATTATACTTGTGGATAGTAAAGAATCTGCCTGCAATTCAAGAGACCTGGATTTTGATCCCTGAGTCAGGAAGATCTTCTAGAGAAGGAAATAGCAACCCACTCCAGTATTCTTGCCTGGGAAATCCCATAGACAGAGGATCCTGACAGGCTATAGTTCATGGGGTCACAAAGAGTCAGACACCAGTGAGCAACTAACACTTTCACTTTCTTGCACTTTGAGAGCAAATCAATTAAATGCATACAAGATAGTTTAAATCTACCACTGAGAAAATGTGAATATTGTATTTATCATAGTTCTTTACTGAAATACATTTTCTGATATGAAAGTCTGATACTCCCTGCTGGTCAACAGTATTTTATTTTCTTATTTATTTATTATTTCTCACATGTTGACAGCTGTAAGGGCAACTGAAATAGAGAATTAGACTGATTGGCAAGTGAAATATAGAGAAGGAAGCATGATGTTTACTGAATACTTAGTATAGCCATATGATTAAGATGTATCGGTTATGTTACCATTTACAATTTCATATATAAATAAACTGAGGCTCAAAGAGTTTAACTTGTCTAACATAAAGTTGTCAGTGTTTGGACATTAGTATAACTCTTGTAATCTAAATCCAACACTCACATTCCTCTTGCTAAGACATGCATGCCTGCTTGCTAAGTCACTTCAGTCCCCATGTCTGACTCTCTGTGACCCCATGGACTGTAGCCTGCCAGGCTCCTCTGTCCAAGGGATTCTCTAGGCAAGAACACTGGAGTGGTTGCCATGCCTTCCTCCAGGGGATCTTTTGATCCAGGGATCGAACCCACATCTCTTTACAACTCCTGCATTGGCAGGCCGGTTCTTTAGCACCACCTAGGGGCCCCTAAATTAAAGTAAATAATTACAGGATAATATGATTAGTCCTTATGTGCAGATTTGTATACAATCATTTCCACTGCATTATGCATTTCATAGTTTTGAGATTTTCAGATCATGTGCTAAGTAACCTAAAGCAGTGTTTCTCAAAGTATCCGTGTTGTAGGATAAGAGTTTTCCTTTAATTTCTAGTTTTTCATGGGCTATTACTTTTGGGAAAAACAAAATCAGCAACTTGGGATCACTGNCCAGCTTGAGCATCTGGAAGTTCATGGTTCACATATTACTGAAGCCTGGCTTGGAGAATTTTGAGCATTCCTTTACTAGCATGTGAGATGAGTGCAATTGTGCGGTAGTTTGAGCATTCTTTGGCATTGCCTTTCTTTGGAATTGGAATGAAAACTGGCCTTTTCCAGTATGCTCCTTCCTCCCCCCCTTTTCAACTCACTCCAGATTTTAGCTGCATGTGTACATATTATGGGAACAAGAGAGCTTGACACAGAGATGCACAATCAAGAAGAATATATATTCCATGTGGTAACGGTGTATTCCTTGCAAAAATGGATAAGACCTGGAGAGGTTATGTGCTGTACTTAGTTGCTCATTCTGACTCTTTGTGACCCCAGGGACTGTAGCCCACCAGGCTCCTCTGTCCATGGGGATTCTCAGGCAAGAATACTGGAGTGGGTTGCCATGTCCTTCTCCAGAGGATGTTCCCAACCCAGGGGTTGAACCCAGGTCTCCTGCATTGCAGGCAGACTCTTTACTGTCTGAGCCACCAGGAAAGCCAGAGAAGTTATGTAATACCCCACATTATTGTCAGGAAAGAGTTGGCTATAGCACCAGATCACAGACATAAGAGGTTTGAAGCAAAGAGATAAGAACTATAAAAGGGGCTCAGGAGAGGAAGGGACAGGAGAGGGTTAGTTATTCTGGGACAACTATGCCATGAGTGTGTATTTCTTCATCACCAGCAAATTCTAAAAGTAGGATTCCAATAGCTATAACCAAGCGATATAATGAACCTCAGAAATTGAGAAGAGTCTGGAGTGGTAAATCAAATTGACTTCCTTAAGTTCCTTGACTTCACTTATCAAAACCTCCCCATCACACACACCAATCCCACCTTGCACATCTTGGCCATGTCCTGGCTGCTAACTACACTACTTTGTATTTCACCTATTTTCCTAAGTGCCCATGCAGATACCCTGTGCTATGAATATCCATTCTACCCTTTCCTTGGACCTATCATACTCTAGAGTCAGCCCTATGCCCCATGCCTGGTTCTCCCTTGCTCACCTCTACTCCATGGGCTTTGTGTGAATTGAAAATATGATTGTAGATAGTAATCTAAAATGATTCAAGACACATATTATGTGCCTAAGATGAAGTGAGGTTAAGAAATGACACAACTTGAAAGACTGAAGAATTGTTTATGAACAATAAAACTAGAACCAGTGTGTTCTGGCAAGTCTATCTCCCCCTCTTCTTTCTTTTCCTCTTTCTTGAGCACTATACCACCTTCCCTTCCCCTCTCAATCTTTGCCATGCACATCTACTATGTTACCATGTTTGTTTCACTCTCTTATTTGTAGATGAGTAGTCCTGGGGGCTGTGGTAAAAGTGATATTGCATACAGAAGTGATTCAACTGCTTTAGGGGGCCATAGGTATAATACTTATTTAATGATAATATGGCCCTGAGAAGAAAATGAGGAGATCTAAAGTCTATACAGTTTGACTATTTTTGAGTAATTAATCATTATAATATGGAGAATTATTAATATTCTTATGTTAGTTTCCTTTTGCTTTATCTGGAAACATTACAGCTGGTAAATCAACTGATGGAATGAATCTCTCTGTGGTGTCAGAGTTCGTGTTCCTGGGACTCACCAACTCCTGGGAGGTCCAGCTTCTCCTCTTCATGTTCTCTTCTGTTTTTTATGTGGCAAGCATGTCGGGAAACTCCCTCATTTTGCTCACTGTTACAGTGAACCCTCATTTACACTCCCCTATGTACTTTCTATTGGCCAACCTCTCCTTCATTGACCTGGGAGTTTCTTCTGTCATCGCTCCGAAGATGATTTATGACCTTTTCAGAAAACGTAAAGTCATTTCCTTTGGAGGCTGCATCACTCAAATCTTCTTCATCCACATCATTGGTGCGGTGGAGATGGTGCTGCTCATAGCCATGGCCTTTGACAGATACATTGCCATATGTAAGCCTCTCCACTATTTCACTATTATGAGTCAAAAAAAGTGTATTTTGCTCGTGGTTGCTGCGTGGATAATTGGCTTGATTCACTCTATCGTTCAACTGGTTTTTGTTACAAAATTGCCATTCTGTGGTCCTAATATAATAGACAGCTTTTACTGTGATTTTCCTCGATTTATTAAACTTGCCTGCACAGATACCTACAGGCTGGAGTTCATGGTCACAGCCAACAGTGGATTCATATCCCTGNTGTTACAAAATTGCCATTCTGTGGTCCTAATATAATAGACAGCTTTTACTGTGATTTTCCTCGATTTATTAAACTTGCCTGCACAGATACCTACAGGCTGGAGTTCATGGTCACAGCCAACAGTGGATTCATATCCCTGGGATCATTCTTCATATTGATAGTCTCCTACATTTTTATCCTCATCACTGTTCGGAAACACTCTTCAGGTAGCTCGTCTAAGGCCCTCTCCACTTTGTCAACTCACGTCATGGTGGTGATTTTGTTCTTCGGTCCTTGCATCTTTGTTTATATCTGGCCTCACCCCACGTCACACCTAGACAAAATCCTTGCTGTTTTTGATGCAGTTCTCACTCCTTTTTTCAATTCAATCATCTATACATTCAGAAACAAAGAAATGAAAATGGCAATGAGGAAACTATGCAGTCACTTTATATTTATAGAAGAATTTCTTAAATGCTAAAAGTATTATGAAGTCTCTTTACTGACTTGAAGTAAAATTAAATTTCAATCTTTTTAATATCAGATGTTTCCAAGTTTTTTGTTTATATTTAAGTGTCCCAGATTTAAATGGCATTATTCTTTTAGAAATGTTAACTGAGAAATTTTGTTGCTGCCTCTGGTTGGAGGAAACATGTGGTATGGTAAATAGCACCTTCTGGAGGCCAAATGCTTGTCTCTAAGGAGACATTACTTTGATAAATTCACCATGGTTTAGACTTCAAATTTGAGTCTCTTCAGTATCAGAGTGGGTTATATAAGGGAATGCTGACTGACACTAAGTAAATCGATAATATATAAACTGTATACCTCTAGAGGCCCACTTATTAGTTTGCTGCAAAAAAAAAAAAAGAAAGAAAGAAGTCAAGTGGCCTGAATTTCCACTTAGGTGTAACTCATTTTTACTCTGTAGGAAAATTTGGGGGAAGTCAAATGATGATAGGAACATTAATAAACAGGGAATCATAGTAAGAACTGTTGACTGATTATTTTAATACTTTATGTCTATATCTCCATCACATTTGGAAAAATAGAATCCTTACACCAGGGTTTTTTTCTGGATGCTGGCTAGTCATCACAAGACTTACCTTTGACTCTTGTTCATACACTGTTTCAGGCTGTTTAGCCTCTATATATTTACAGATGCAGTATTCTTTTCATATGTAATTAGCCAGGTTCTTCCTTTCCTTTCTGTTGGCTTGACTATTCTGTTGCATTTGAATGACTTGAGTCATTCGTTCCAAGCTTAATTTTAGTTTGGGAAGTGTTTTATATATGACTATATTTTCTTCTATAGAAATAAAGGATTTCCATCAACAGATTTAGAATTTTCTATTCATACGCATTTTCACAAAGAACAAAAGCTAATTTTTAAAAAAAGGTATTGGAAATAACTGATTTTTATGCATTCTTATATTTACTCAATACATCTTAACCAGTTTATCAGTACTTCTTTCATCTTACATTTGGTCCTGATTTGTATGTATTTGCTCACTCAGTTGTCCGACACTTTCCAACCCATGGACTATAGCCCACCAGGCTTCTCTGTCCATGGAAAAATTTTTCCAGGCAAAAATACGATAGTGGGTTACCATTTCCTATTCAAGGATACCTTTTTATTTCAGAGATTGAAGCCACATCTCTTACATCTCCTGCACTGGCAGGCAGATTCTTTACCACTACACCACCTGGGAAGCCCAATCCTTATTTAATTAATAACTTATCCTACTTGATAATTTGTTTGCCTTTTCTTTTTAATATCCATTGCCTTTATATCATTTATTCAAGNACATCTCTTACATCTCCTGCACTGGCAGGCAGATTCTTTACCACTACACCACCTGGGAAGCCCAATCCTTATTTAATTAATAACTTATCCTACTTGATAATTTGTTTGCCTTTTCTTTTTAATATCCATTGCCTTTATATCATTTATTCAAGGGAAATGGCAACCCACTCCAGTATCCTTGCCTGGAAAATCTCATGGACAGAGGGCTGCAGTCCATGGGGTCACAAAGAGTCGGGCATGACTGAGAGACTAACACAACACTTATTCATTTTTTAGTCCATTTTTAGACCCTTGGGAAACCAACATCTATTATCAGTTTACCAGCCAGCACTAATTTCAGTCTCCCTATAATGTTTCGAATTGGTATTTTAGAAATGGAAGTTTCACTAAGTTTTCTCTTCCATTGATTAAATAATGTTCAGTAGATCCAGCAAGGATTCCCGTATTCCTCACTGTTTATGTGTGTTGTATACAAAAACGCCTGCTTCTGCCAATCCTCTCTTGAGGCCTTGTGTCAGGTGTGTATCTATGACAAGATAGATTCCCCACCTACATAATGAACAGTTTCTGTATCATCTAACGTAAAACTTTGTTAATATCATTATTTTTTATTCAAAAGAAAGTATGTCTTTTCAGTTCAGTTCAATTCAGTCACTCAGTCATGTCCGACTCTGCAAACCCGTGAATTGCAGCACGCCAGGCCTCCTTGTCCATCATCAACTCCCAGAGTTCACTCAAACTCACGTCCATCGAGTCTGTGATGCCATCTAGCCATCTCATCCTCTGTTGTCCCCTTCTCCTCCTGCCCCCAATCCCTCCCAGCATC
>SJYV01005146.1:0-15040 GCA_006410875.1 Neotragus pygmaeus | reverse complement strand
ATGCATTTCTTCCAGTCTGTGGTATTTTGTTATGGCAGCCCCAGAAAATTAATATACTCCTCAATACAAACTGGCATACACAATGCAATCATTCAGGCCCTCAACAAACATCTACTGGACATCTTGCAAACTGTCTCTGACCATGCTATGTCCTGGGTAGACAAAAATATCTTTTATGAAACTTTTATTCTGAAAGAATTTATTGTCCATGTTTGCCAGTGCAGGGCCCTGTCCTGATGAAAAGGACCTAAGATGATACGAGAAGATGCACTATAATAATTTCATTCATTCATTCTTTTATTCATCGTGTATTTATTCAAGCGTCTTTAGGAAGGAGGCACCAGACTATGGAAATAAGAGCTGGGAACGTGCCCTGATCCCCACGCTGCAGGTACATCCCAGATGGGTGCCCGTCAGAGCCCTGGTCCTGGAGTCGGTCTTCAGAGGTTGAAGTCTCAGCGAAACCATCTTTAGGCTGTGTGACTACAGATAGGGCTCTTAAACTCTCTGGCTCTGTTTTAAAACTGTCAGAAAGGTGTCACAGAATCTCTACCAGGGAATTCTGCTGTAAAGAGTTTACAGAACTGTGTGTGTAGACAGTAGACACTCCCTTCCACTCACACAGTAATGTGTGTGTGTGTGTGTGCGCGTGTGTGTGTGCGCATGTGTGTGCATGTGTGTGTGTGTGCGCGTGTGTGTGCATGTGTGTGTGTGTATGCATGCTTAGTTATGTCTGACTCTTTGTGACCCCCATGGACTGCAGGCCACCAGGCTCCTCTGTCCATGGGTTTCTCTAGGCAAGAATACTGGGGTGGGTCTCCTTCGGGGGATCTTCCTGACCCAGGGATCGAACCTGTGTCTCTTGCATCTCCTGCACCAGCAGGGGGATTCTTACCACTTGCGCCACCTGGGAAGTCCCACAGAGTGATGATCAGCTACATAAGCCCCCAAAGGCAGCACCACCAATGCTGTCAGGATGCATTTTAAATGTTTCCAGAAAAGACTCTCACAGCCACAAGGTTGGACTGGTTACCAGACAGGCAAAAAGACCCTGTGAGAGGACCTGGTTTGCAGAACAGTGGCCCAACGTCCCAACTTCTCTGAGTTAAAATTTTCTCATTTGAAAAATGAGAATTATGTTATTTTCCTCCTGTTTACATATGTTGTGAGAGTTTGGGCACATGCTATTACTAAGCTTCCGTTTTGCACATGAAGAAAACTGGGGCCAGAGTGTCCAAGAAGGAGGCCAAGGTCACACAGCTGCTAAATGGCAGACCACTCGTCTCTTGACTCAGCATCTATGCCGGTGACTTCAGGTGGGACAGGAGGAATAAACTGCAGTCCCTTATGTGACAACCAGGCAAGGGGCATCTCAGGGTGCCCTGCGGAGGGGATGAGGAGGGCCACCATGTTGATGTCACGATTGTGCTTTTAACATCGAGGGGATGAGCTCTGAGGACCCCCCCAGGACACAAATTTGATCAGCCTTCCTTTTTCTGGGGTTCCCTCATCAGGGACCACTGAGCCCCTGCTAAAAAGATTGGCCTGCCATTGCAGGAGACGCAGGAGATTCAGGTTCAATTCCTGTGGTAGGAAGTTCTCCTGGAGAAGGAAATAGCAACCCACTCCAGTATTCTGCCTGGGGAATTCCATGGACAGAGGAGCCTGGTGGGCTGCCATCCATGGGGTCCGCAAGAGTCGGATGTGACTTAGCGAGTGAACACAGACATGTGCTCTTTTCTGAGAGCCTCCTCGCCTTCTCCCACTAGGTAGGATTTGCTGGAGGAACCCAGGAATTAGCTCCTTTCATGTGTCACGTGGAAATTAACAGAAGTTTCTAAAACCCACTTTAATGTAGCTTGGTATCATGGTGGCCATTCTTGAGGCTTTTTTCTTTTTTAGTCCCAGAATAGTGTCTTAGAACATCTCATTCTCATTTCCCAGTTAACAGATTTTGCTTGGTTTTGTTTTTTGCACACTAGCCAAGAAGCAATAGAACCTTGACTCCCTGCCTCTGGGGCTGGACTGTGGACCTGGACTCATGGTCTCGGGGGGCAGTGAGCTTCGGGGGAAGTCTTCCCACTGCTCTGTTCAGCCAGTCATCTGTGCCTGTTTGTTTTTGCTTGACGGATAAGGGCCCTGAGACACTGAGAAGTGTAGAGCTTCATGTTCTCATTAAAGTAGCCCTGACTCCAGGCTCATTAAAGCCATCATGTTGGCACTCACTCACTCAGGATATGAGATGTTGCTTCCGATTCCACTGCTGGTGGAGAGAAATGAGCATGATCTGTACAACTTATTGAGGAATTTGTAATATTGGATTCCAACTGGTCCCATCTGTCTGGACTGTATTTCTGTCCTGGGGCCTGAGCTGACCCGCTCTCATCCACTCTCTTGAGCTGCTCTGAGATTTGATGCTCTGCCCTGGCATCCACGTTTCTCGAGATGTTCTTAACATCTTGAAACCTGATGGAAGAGACCAGCAGATGGGAACCACCACACCTCTGCCCTTCTCACTCCTGCCCAAGGCTTTCCAAGATCAGAGCCTTGGCTGCCCATTCCAGGCCTGCCCTGCCCAGGAGTCCGCTCAGGGTAAGGACCCTGCTCCAATGCCCAGAACACCGCTTCCGCAGCCTCAGTCCTGACCACTCATCCCCTCTGTGTCTGGGTGTCTCTTTGGCTTTTGAACTTGGGATCCAGCCTCCCTTCCCTTGCCACTGATCTTCAGTGGACACTCTAGAGCTCGCAGGATATGCCAAGCTTGGGTGAGGCTCAGAGGAGGTAGAGCTGGCCTCTGAGGTTTGTATGCACCTGCTTTCCCATCTGCTGGCCTCTTCCATTGGGAGTCAGGCTCTCCAGGTTGACCACGCAGCCCTGAGTGGGTCCCCAAGTCTGTTAGAGCTCAGGACTTTGGAAGAGTTTTAGTGTCATGGGAGGGTTCTGGGTGGTGAGCATCACTCCTCATTCAGATACGTTGTTGCTGTTCAGTTATCACGTCTTGTCTGACTCTTCGTGACCCCATGGATGGTAGCATGCCAGTTCCAGTTCATATACATATATACACACATACACATTTATTTATATAAATAAATTATACATTCATAATATAATAATAAATATATATATAATTTATTTATATATGTAATATGTATGTGCATATATTTGTTGTTCAATCAATCAGTCATGTCCGACTCTGCAACCCCATGGACTGCAGCATGCCAGGCTTCCCTGTCCTTCACTATCTCCCAGAGCTTGCTCAAACTCATGTCCAACAAGTCAGTGATGCCATCCAACCACCTCATCCTCTGTTGTTGCCATATTATATATATAATAAATAATACACAAATATAATTAGCATAATAACATATATAATAACAAATAATATATAAATAGAATTAGTATAATAATGAACAAATAAACAAAATAGAAATAATATAGTGAATAGAATTTTCTTTCACCTTACCATACAAATGGAGGCCCTTGAGGGGCTCAAGTATACTCAAAAATCAGAGAAGGAGCTGGGGAAGCTGTTAGAGAGTTCAGATAAATGGTTGGATGCGTGAGTGGAGGAGGTTGGAGGCAGGGTTTGGAGGCAGAGAGAGCTGGAGATGAAGAAGGTCTTCTTCCAGAGGGGCAAGGCTGTGTCTGGAAGAAGCGGGGACAGGAACCTCAGGCCAGCGAAGGGGGATGACAGTGGCAGGAGGCTGGAGCCTGGAGTAGGACTTGGGTGACGGGGAGATCTTGGGGACAGGAAGGCTGTGAAGCGGGCAGAGACGGAGATCTAAGCGAGAGAGAGCGTGGGTGGGTGGTTCCAGGCATGCGGTAGGAGGTGGGGTCGGGAGGAGCACACACCAGAGATAGACCTGGGGCAGGAAGGCTCTGCTTCCAGTAGCACAAGGCTCTTCCAGAAGCCAAGGTGTCAATCCCTTCTCACGATTGTAGCCCATGAGGATGGAGACTTGGTCTACCGCGAGGTGTTGGATGAAGGATCCAAGATGCAAGTGCAGGGTTTGAACAAGTGACGCTTTGGGAGCCTCTGAAAACCCCGCAGAAGCCAGCATCAGGGTTGTCTTTAGACTTGATTTCTGGAGTCTTTATCTTGGATCCTGAAATCATCTTAGATCCACAGCAGGAACCAATGGGGGAGGTGAGAGTCACATGGGTAGAGTTTGGTGCAGGGCAGGGACGTGGGTCGCCCAGTCCAGCTTCCAAGATGCCTTCTTGAGAATCCATCTCTGTTAACTTCTCTCTGGCTACCCACAGAGATAGGAAAGGGACTGAGAAAGTGGCTACTCCCCACTCCCCACCCCCGCCCAAGGTCTCGGTGACTTCTCACGGAAACACGATAAGGAATCACGGTTGCCCCATTTGAAAAGGCATCTAGACGGTGTCTTAAATCATATGGAAGAGCAGGACCAAAAATAAACAGTACTAAGTGGTGGAGGAAATAAGGCGTAGAAACTCCTTTGTCAAGTCCAAGGTGATAAGACTATTAAAAATATATCTCTTTAAGCCTCCCAGAGTTTAAGATCAGCTCCAAAGGAGAGGCTGTGGCAGGATATTAAAAGTTTAATGAGGTGCAGTTTCAGAGGTGTTAACATTTAACAAACAGAAATAGCAGTAGCCAAAATCTTATAATCTGAAACAGACGATCAATTATGGGCATGAAAGTCGCGCGCCTGGAGCACCATTCTGGGCTACAGGGATTACCTGGGATAGAGAAATCAGAGGTGGATTCTAGATTAGCATATTAGCACTTAGCCTGGGCTTCTTTGCCCTCAGGCCAGATGACCACACGTGCTTTGTGGTTTTGTGGCCAGATGAGAGACTGAGTGGAGGTGGGTTCTGGGGCCATGGTGAGTCAGATGACCGTTACACATGGTTGTCGTGGTGCAGACACTGTCAAGATTTTACTTCCTTGATGGAAGGTGCAAAGGGGTCGTGTCCTGCATTGCACCAGTGGCTCTTGCCACTATGCTCATAAAACTTTCTGTACTAATGTGACATTTGCCAAACTTTTAACATCTGTTTGAACAGCTCAGAGGGAAGCAAATCTGACTCAGATCCTTCTAATGAAATAACCCATTTGTTAAGGGTGTTTCAGTGGCAATTCTGGAATATGTCCAGGTGGCTGATTTCTAAAGGAGAGAGAAGCAAAGTGGCTTCGTCAGAAATTTAAAAGAGGCCCCTAGAGAACTGAGAGACAGGCCCAAAGAGCTCACCTTCCCAGCCAGCTTTCTGGATTCTTCGGTGACCAAAGTTGCCTGCTATTCAATGTGACTGTCACCTCTGGTTGCTCTTGGATTGTTTAAGGAATTGTTCAATGTGTATACTGTTCCCAAGGACGGTTTCGGGTCTGGGAGGCAGGCTGCAGCTTCAGCAGAGGGAACGATTTTTATGCATTTCATTCATTCATGCTCTCACTCACTCAATCATGCTTTCATTCATCCGTTATTTCAGTTGTGAGAAGCACAGACTGTGGTATTATCCAAAGGACGGCCTGGGCTTAAATTCTACCCCTCTCTCATCATACAGCTTAGCAATTCCCTGCCTCTCTTTCCACATCAGCAAAATAATACTGATGTTAGTTGCTGATTTGAATTGTTTTTGTGAGAATTTAATAAGGCAAAACAATTCACGTAATTCCTCAACCAAAGAGACGATGCATACCAGGGAAAGTGTTAGTTGCTCGGTCATGTCTGACTCTTTGCAACCCCATGGTCTTTAGCCCACCAAGCTCCTCTGTCCACGGAATTCTCCAGGCAAGAATACTGGAGTGGGTTGCCATTTCCTTCTCCAGGGAATCTTCCCTACTCCGGGGTCGAACTTGTGGCTCCTACATTGAAGGTGGATTCTTTACTGTCTGAACTGCCAGGGAAGCCCCTATAAATAAATTTTAACTGTCATATTATAACATATAATCAGGCACACTTCAGTGTCCAAATATCTTATTCTGTGCTAGAAGCTAAAACACAGGTAAAGTGGCTTTGTCCCTTAAGAAGTACAAGTTCTAGTGAGATAAACTAGTTTGCAAAGAAAGAGTGATCCAGTGCATGTTAGGTCCTGTTGCAGTGTGGTTTTCTATAGTCAGATACTTTTCTACACATTTCATATGCAGTCACTCATTTAACGCTCACAAAAACCTTGGAGGTCGGCACTTTTTGAGCAATCTCCACTTAACAGAAAAATCAATGAACCTATGCCCCTGTCATCACTTTGGTTGGTTTGAATCCGTAATAATGGCTGATGTCTGAGAAACCCTTTATAATTTCCAGTTTCTTCCCATTATTATCCATAGAATCCCACCAGAACCTTCCACTAGGGGGATGGCTTTTATTTTCAAATGTGCTTTAAAGAGTGAGCCATGAGGAGTAGAGGAGACAGGTTTAAGGTTACTGGGGCTGGTGGGGGTTTGCTTCTAAGTTTGAGGATCTTTCTAAGTCCTCACCTAACACTCTAGGATTTCTCTGGAGAGACATGGCAATGCCTCCTTGCGAATGTGTGCTGTCTATGTGCTAAGTTGCTTCAGTTGTGTCCCAACTCTTTGCGACCCCGTGGCCACAAAGACTCATGTGACTCTTTGTAGTCTGCCAGTTCCTCTGTCTACGGGATTTTCCAGGAAAGATTACTGGAGTGGGTTGCCATGCCCTCCTCCAGGGGATCTTCTCCACCCAGGGATCAAACCCACACCTCTTATGTCTCCTGAATTGGCAGGTGGGTTCTTTCCCATTAATGCCACCTGGAAACCCATACCTTCTTGGGGTCAGGACATTCATGCTTGACTTTGGGCAGCGGAACGCACATTGTTCTGATTTCTTTCGGCTCCTGCATCCCACTGCACTCTCCCCTATGGATTTTATGATCCTCTTTTTATCTCCATCGGGACTTCTGCTTTTTCTGCCGGGATCCCACTGCATTCTCCGATTGTTTCTGATCAGTTTCTCTAGATAGGCTCGTTTGCATTTTTTCCAAGCTGTGTCTTATTTCTAACTCATCATCACAGCTTCGATGAGTTCCTTGCCTGATGCCTCTTGCTTTGATCCTGGTCCCAGGCCATTATGATTTAGGAGATCTTTGGCAAACTTCATTAACCTGCTCTCAGTTCGAGAATGGCGTTGCAGAATCAGACCAGGGCCTTCCTACCCTGTACTCTGTAGTCTAAGCCCCTGGACAATCAGGCATCCATTTTATTACACCGAGGCTGTTTCTACCCCTGAATTATTGCCAGGCAACTGTGTTCATCCGTGCTACTTTGGTGAGGGGAAATTTCAAGAGATGGAAGTTCATGTGTGTTTCTGGCACCAAACGCAGATACCAACCCTGCTTGCTTCATCTGGTTTTATAAACCTATCCAAAAGGAAAAAAATGTCTCCCCCAGAGCACGTGTTATTATTTATAGGTTCAGACACACTGTTATTTTATTCTATGATTCTGACTCTTTCAAATGCTTCCGGTATTCTTTGTTCTGCTGTTTCTCTTATTAGAAACTGCCCTTTGATTTACTGCCTGGGATTGTTTTTTCTTTTCTTGAACATTTACTAGCTGTCAGGCATCTGGTGTAAAGCCCTGTGCCTTTAAGGGCAGACACAAGGGCTAGGCTCGTGACAAAACAATCCCACCACAAAGAATGTGGGCCAAGTCACTTTGTCTTGTGCGACCACACGGGCTTAGCTGTTACGATTGCCAGGCTGTAGGCAAGTATCTACCTACAGAATCGTACTTTGGGAAACAACCTAGCAGGCAACACCCCATAATCTTCCCATTTAACCTAGACTAAAGAAATTATAAAACCAAGTAGGACTATATCAAACTAGAAATCTTCTGCAGAGCAAAAAAAAAAAAAAAAATCAGCAAGATGAAAAGGTAACCTATGGAATGAGAAAAAATATTTATAAGTCATATATTTATTGAGAGGTTAGCATTCAAAATATAAAAAGAACTTGTATCATTCNGAAAAAAAAAAAAAAAAAAAAAAATCAGCAAGATGAAAAGGTAACCTATGGAATGAGAAAAAATATTTATAAGTCATATATTTATTGAGAGGTTAGCATTCAAAATATAAAAAGAACTTGTATCATTCAATAGCAAAGAAAAAGTAGAATAAACAATCTGGTTTTAAAAATGGACAGAGGAGCTGAAGAGACATTTTTCAAAAGAAGATACAGATGGCCAACAGGTACATGAAAAGATGCTCACAGCACTGATGAGGTGGGAAGTGCAAATCCAAATCACAATGAGATATCACCTCACACCTGTTAGAATGGCATCAAAAACTCAAGAAATGACAAGGCTTGGTAAGGATGTGGAGAAAATTTGTTGTTGGTGGGAATATAAATTTGTACAACCACTGTGGAAAAAAGTTTGGGATTTCCTCAAAAAATTAAGAATAGAACTACCATAAGATCCAGCAATTCCACTTCTGGAACTATACCTAAAAAATAACATCAGCATCCTAATGAGATATTTGCACACCCATGGTCATTGTGGCAGTATCCACAATAAAATATGCAGAAATGGAAAAAACTTAATGTCTGTGAAAGGACAAATGGGTAAAAAGTTGTACACACACTCAGAGGAATATCATTCAGAAGGAAATCCTGATATTTACGACAACATGGATGAACCTTGATGATATTACGCTAAGTGAAACGGGTCAGATAGAGAATGAGAGATGCTACATGCTCTCACTTACACACATAATCTAAAACTCTAGAACTTGCATAAACAAAGTAGTAAACTTCCATTTATAAGACAAGTAAGTTCCAAGGGTCTAATAATGTTCAATATGGTGATTACAATTAATAATGCTTGAAAGTTGCTAAGAGAGTAGGTCTTACATGTTCTCACCACAAAAAAGAATTGACAGTTACAGGATGCAGTGGAGTTGTTAGCTTATGATATTGTGGTCATCATTTTGCTATATATGTATATATATACATGAAATCAATGGGTTATTTACCTTAAACTTATGTGATGTTTGTTATATGTCAGTTATATTTCAATAAACTTGGAAAAAAGTTAAAACCAAAAAAAAAAAAAAAACAACACTAAGGAAACTGAAGTGATCTGATTAAAGATAAGAAGTGCTGAAGCTGGGGCTTGAACTCAATTTTGTCCACTTCCAATGCACACGCCCTCAGCTTTCATAAGGCTCCTGTTCCCCCTCCGCCCTACTTCAACACAAAGAAAACCTGTTTTACCCCTGCCCCAGCTTCAGGCCAGCCTACTCAGTCTTCCTTCCAAAGATAGCACTTGGACAGCCCATTTCTACAGTCTCCAACATTTTTCCTGGGTCATGCCAAGGCCAGGCATCCCTATGAACTTTGTAGTAAGGGATCCACCAACAAACCTTGCGGATGCTTTCTTAGCCCAGCATATGGTGGATTTAGTAGTCAAAACACCAGGATGGGAAAAAGGATTGAAATGGGGCTTGAGCCATCAGTCTTGGGTTGACCCCAAGATGCACGGAGTAGAGTTCCATGAACTGGAGAAGCCTCCCCACTTTGGAGATTCTTACACAGGCTAGGGTGTGTGCGTGTGTGCGTGCATGTGTGTGTGTGTGTGTGTGTGTGTGTGTGTGTGTGCATGTACTCAGTCATGTCCAGCTCTTTGCCACCCCATGGACTGTAGCCCTCCAGGCTCCTCTGTCCACAGGATTCTCCAGGAAAGAATACTGGAGAGAGTTGCCATTTCCTTCTCTGGGGATCTTCCCAGACCCAGTGATCGAACGTCCGTCTTTGCACCACGTGCATTGGCAGGTGGAGTTTTTACCCTTAGCACCACTTGGTAAGCCCCCCAGGACTGTGAGAAACCCATAACTCTGGTTGCCTGCATTGTAGGCAGTGGCAATAGTGGTTCTAAGAAGGTGAGGGCTGCGGATGTGTGCTCTGTTCTTTAAAGAGTGAAAAATCAATTTTCCCAATGGTAAGCCCCAGTGCATTCTCCAGCACCCTTTCATTCAAAACAATATTGAATTATTGAAATATCATGGCCCCCTAGGCTTCTTTACTAAAGACCTGAAGAGCTTGTTTCCATGTGAGCTTCAACACGAAAGCCCCTACTTAACATTTAAAGCCCCAGGCTGGGACACTCCCACCTGGCTGTCTCCTTGGTGACCTGAACTCAACAAATCCACACGGAACCTCAGCTTCCCCGCTGCTCTGATGTCCTCCCCACTGCCCAGCTCACTTGTTAGCACCATGTAGCACCATGGTGCTGCTGGACTCTGAAGCTCAAAAGCTTCCTTTCACTTCCCATACTGGTGACCACTTGTGCCCAGGAAATGTTTTTAGATTCCTTCCCTCCTCTCGCCTGACATTCGTCCTCTCGTGCTTTGACATTTTTCACCAAGTCCCTTGGTTGCTGGTTTCCAGGCTGGTCCCCTCCCTCTCTGTGTGACCTATTCAACCAGTGGTCTTTCTGAATCTGAAATCAGTTATTGTCACCCTCTTCTCAAAATCCATTCCTAATACTCAGCTATTTTCCAGAGAGACTCCAAGTTCAACGTGGAGGCAATCTTCTTCCTGGTTGAGTCCAGATCTGATCTCCAGGCTCATCTCAGGCAAATCCATGACTTTCTCTAATTATCCAGGAGTCAGGAGTTCTCATGATTACTCACCCAGGGCGTGCAGTGTCAAGACTATGGAATTGTGTACACAATTGTTGACTTAAAAATATGTACAACCTCACAACTAAGGAGTTTGTTTTATTTGGTGGACTTTCTGAGGACTTAAGCCCAAGAGGCAGCCTTTTAGACAGCTCTGAGGGGCTGCTCCAAAGAGTTAATGGTGGATTGCTCAGCCACTTCAGTTGTGTCCGACTCTTTGCGACCCCATAGACTGTAGCCCGCAAGGCTCCTCTGTCCATGGGGATTCTTCAGGCAAGAATAGTGGAATGGGTTGCCATGTCTTCCTCCAAGGAATCTTCCCCAGGATTGAACCCAGCGATTGAGACCAGGTCTCCCAAATTGCAGGCAGATTCTTTACTGTCTGAGCCACAAGGGAGATTCGAAGATTGCTATTACATACATAACAAACAGACATTAAGTTAATGAATTTAGTGCTTATACTATGTTTGGGAAGATGCAAGACTTCGAACTCATCAAAGTTATCCCTTAGATATGCACCTTACCTGTGTAGGGCCAGCATTCTGCTTTTCCCCATCCTGAATCTGTTCAGGGTGCACAGTCCAGGTGGGGGTGCTGTTGGCTGATGGCTTGATGACCACAACGACTTTTGTTCACTAATATGATAGTGGATATTCCTCATCCACACAATGGTTCTTCTGTTCCCAAAGCTGCCCCTCCCCCTTCATCTAGGAAACTCATCTTCATCGTTCGAGACCCACTCACATGTCACCTCACAGACAAAGTCTTCTCTGACACTTTCCTTGTCAAGTATTCCTTTTCCTCTATCACTTATGTATTCAGTCATTCATTCATACACTGATAAACTTTCATGTAGCCAGACCTACTGGATGTACTGGGTTTAGAGACGAATTAGACAAGAGGGGAGACAGGCAGGATAGCAAAGCATGGTGCACGCAGTGAGAGATGCATATCCTATCCACTCAGGTCTGAGGACTCTTCAGTTACAGCTTAATAATCTCATAAACCTCCAAGCTGAGTTCTATGTGTTATTTAAAACATGTGTGAACCACTCTGGAAATCATGATCAGATACAAATAAGAAAGGCAGATTCTAGGGTGTGCTTGTGGGTGGGAGAATTGGGTGCACTGGGGAACTTCGAGTCTCTGAAGCTGGACCTTTCCTGAATACACAGAGCCCTGACAATGGAGCAACAGGACCCAAGGTGTGTGCCATCCTGTCGGCATCAGAGGTTTGGTCCTCTGTCCAGCAGCTCTCATCAGCAGGTGGTGACACCCTTGCCTAGAGGTCTAGTGTATATTGGCTTAGAAATTGTCCACATTTATTTATTATCTGCTTGTTTGCACCATTGCCATTCAAGACTCTTTCAAAGCGTGAGACCTATATGACCAAAGAAATATGTTTGCAAACCCATGATCTTCAAACAATGCTTTTCTAAAAAAAAAAAAAATGCATTCGAATATATTTGATTTACATTGTGTTAATTTCTGTTGTATAGCAAAGTCATACACACACAGGTCTATGCATGTCCCTTCTCATATACTTTTCCATTATGTTTTGTCCCAGAATATTGATTACAGTTCCCTCTGCTATACTCATGGCCTTGTTGTTTATTCATCCTAGTCTTGTATGGATGTGCGAATTGGACTATAAAGGAAGCCGAACACCGAAGAATTGATGCTTTTGAACTGTGTGGTGTTGGAGAAGACCCTAAGAGTCTCTTGGACTACAAGGAGATCAAACCAGTCAATCCTAAAGGAAATCAGTCCTGAATATTCATTGGAAAGACTGGTACTGAAGCCGAACCTCCAATACTTTGGCCACCTGATGCGAAGAACCGACTTATTGGAAAAGGCCCTGATGCTGGGAAAGATTGAAGGCGAGAGGAGAAGGGGACAACTGAGGATGAGATGGTTGAATGGCATCACTGACTCAATGGACACGAGTCTGAGCAAGTTCCAGAAGTTGGTGATGGATAGGGAAGCCTGGTGTGCTGCAGTCCATGGGGTCACAAAGCGCTGGACATGACTAAGTGACTGAACTGAACTGAACTGATAATGGTGTGACTCTGGAGAAGGAAATGGCAACCCATTCCAGTATTCTTGCCTGGAGAATCCCAGGGACGGCGGAGCCTGGTGGACTGCTGTCTATGGAGTCGCACAGAATCGGACACGACTGAAGCGACTTAGCAGCAGCAGCAGCTGATCCCAAACTCCCATTCCTTCCTTATTCTACCTTCCCTCCCCCTAGATAACCACAAGGCTGTTCTCTGTGTCTCTGAGTCTGTTTTTGTTTCACAGATATGTTGACTTGTATTGTCTTTTAGATTCCACATGCAAGGGACTTCACATGGTGCTTGTCTTTCTCCTTCTTTTACTTCTCTCGGTATGATCATCTCTAGATTCATCCATTAACAATGCCTTTAAATAATCTTTCTGGCAATGTCTTTTAAATAAGAATGCCTTCCAAGTTAAAAAAAATACTTCCTCTCTCTCTTCTCCTCTTTTAACTCCTGATTTGGAACATATCTTATTTTCAGATCCTCAGGATCCATTTCCATTTGGTTTTTAATTCCAGAGTAGTCAGATTCTCAGCTGTGACAGTTGGTAGGTGGTCAGTTCACTTTCTTATCTGGATTCTGTGCCCTGGATTGCATTTTCTTACCCCGAGAAGGAAGCAGCGTTTGTATTAGCAGCGGAGGCAATGACTTCATCCAACATGGAACTTCTAGAAAACAAAAACTTCTAGAAAATAAGAAGATACATCCTTTCCTTCCAAGACCTATCCCCAGTGCCTAGGATGGAGGCTGGCACCCAATAAAAGCTCAGTTAATATTTGATGAGTGAAAGTGTGAGTTACTGAATCTCTAATGAAGTTTCCAGCCATTTCAACCTATCGTGTATATTAAGCCTTTTCCTCTTTTAAAAAAGTGTTTCCATTTATTTGACACAGGACTGCTTATCCCCTTTCATGCTCTGTGCTGAATACTTAACAGGCAATAGCTCATTTATTTTTCTTAACAACAAATCTATGTGTTATTATTAGCTCCATGTTCAACTTGGGAAAACCGAGACTTGGAGAAGTTAAATATTGCACTTAAAGATCTTAAAAAGGAGGCACATATCCACCTTCTCCCCCAGATATCACCCTTTGCTACTAGCAATTTGGATTCTGTCACACTGCTCTTATAAAACTGCTGGCTTGAGGGTTCCCAATGGTCTTTTGTATTAGTTAAGAGATAGGTTTGTTTGCTGGTAACAGACTGTAAATGCTGCGTTAGTTCGTGTGGACTGCTATAACCAAGTACTATAAACTGGGAGGCTTAAAACAAGAGAAATACATTTTCTCATAGTTCTTGAGGCAAGGTGTCTGAGATCAAGGTGCTGGCAAGGTGGTGTTCTCTCCTTTAAGGAGCTCACCCATCAACAGGGCTTTCTTGCACAAGAGCTTGAAGTGGACTCCCCCATCTAGCTGCTTTCTCCCCGTGTGTCTCTTCCAACTTTTCATCTGTCTTTCTGAGGCAGGAGATAGCTGCTCCCCACCCCACCTCACCTCAGGGAAAGCAGCTGGAGTTCATTCTCTGTGGATAGAAACTGTAAAATATCAGTAACAGGACAACTGAGAGAGGAGGCTGGACTTTGTCCAGATACAAGATAAGAGAGCACATACTTCTCATTCCTTCTAATGTGCATTAGATCATATACATCCTGGCTTCTGTTCCCACCTAGGGTTATAATTCCACGGGGGTGCCGGATTTGGGAGGGCATCTTTGCCCCTTGTGTGATGTTCGTTTCGGTCTCTGGGAAACTGATCAGCGTGCCCCTAGACTGCTGTCCAGATTCTGTTCTTTTTTTTTTTTTTCCCCAGGAATTTAACAAGTAGATATAGGGCTACTTTGTCATCCTTCCAGGCTTACTCTTAGACCAGAGTGAGGGCATGAAACCCTTCAACAAACTTCCTTTCAGAGAATCCGCCCAGTTTCTGTTTGCCCTGGGCTACGTCCTTTAATGGCTAGAGTACTCTGCTTGTCCCTTCAGCATTTGCCGTTTCTCTGAGAGGGAGTAACTTCCTGGGTGTTGGGTGATACGAGCTCCAGTGTGAGCCATCCCAGAGGGCCTGGCCTCTTTCTTGCGGTGACAAATGATACGGAAGGATATAGGGCTGGAGAGTTTGGGATCAGTCAGAGGGACCAGGAGAAGCAGGTGACTCCTGCCCCCTGCCTCCCATCCCCAAGCAGGAATCTAACTCACCAGTTACACAGCCCTGGTCCCTTTTGAACGCGCTATAGTCTTTCAGTTTTTCTTGCCTCTTTCGCTTGCTTATGCTGGAATATCGTTCCTCACCCCATGTTTTTGAGAAGTTCGTTCTTCAACTATAGTCTCACTTCTCCAGAGAAGCAGGGGGCTCTAGAGAGGTAGGGATTGTCAGGACTAG
>SJYV01005145.1:0-15807 GCA_006410875.1 Neotragus pygmaeus | reverse complement strand
TGATGCTTTTGAATTGTGGTGTTGGAGAAGACTCTTGAGAGTCCCTTGGACTGCAAGGAGATCCAATCCGTCCATCTTAAAGGAGATCAATCCTGAGTGTTCATAGGAAGGACTGATGTTGAAGCTGAAACTCCAGCACTTTGGCCTCCTAAGGCCAATAACTAACTCATTGGAAAAGACCCTGATGCTGGGATAGATTGAAGGCAGGTGGACAAGGGACAACAGAGGATGGTATAGTTTGATGGCATCCCTGACTCAGTGAACGTGAGTTTGAGTTAACTCCGGGAGTTGGTGATAGACAGGGAGACCTGGCGTGCTGCGATTCATGGGGTTGCAAAGAGTCAGACAGGACTGAGGGACTGAACTGAACTGAACTGAACAAGGGGTTAGTCAGCTGTTAATGGTGCTATTTGAACCTGTTCTTTAGATATCACCCCTGCTGTGGTCTGGGTGGGCAGCTACCCAGAGCCCGTGGAAGTCCAGGAGATGCACTTTGAAGGCACAGATCAGCCACTCATGGGAAATGTGACTTCTGAAATTGGAGAGTGACCGTGTGAAGTCCTGAGCATGCTGAGGTTCCAGGCCATGCCCTTACAGTGTCAGTGGGTGTAGCTAGGACTGGGAAGGCTTTGGGTTTGAGTAAGGATTTAGTTGGAGGCTTCCCGGGTCAATCAGTGATAAAGAATCTGCCTGCCAGTGCANGTGAAGTCCTGAGCATGCTGAGGTTCCGGGCCATGCCCTTACAGTGTCAGTGGGTGTAGCTAGGACTGGGAAGGCTTTGGGTTTGAGTAAGGATTTAGTTGGAGGCTTCCCGGGTCAATCAGTGATAAAGAATCTGCCTGCCAGTGCAGGGAGATGCAGGAGATGCAGGTTCAGTCCCTGGGTGCGGAAGATCCCCTGGAGGATGAAATGGCAACTAACTTCAGTATTCTTGCCTGGAGAATCCCATGGACAGAGGAACCTGGAAGGCTACAGTCCATATGATCACAAAAGAGTCAGACATGACTGAGCACACACAGGGAACAGGGAAATATGGAAGAACAGGTAGAGACCCTAATTGTGTCCCTAGAATCTCCCTACCCCAGGTGCAGCCCCATTCATGAGGCTCCCTTCTGAACTTGACATGTTAGGTCCTTTAAGCATGCCAATTATATGGAGCTATTTTTAAATGGCTGTTAAATTTTGGGCTTTCGGGTGGCACAGTGGTAAAAAATCCACCTGCCAATGCAGGAGACACAGGAGATGTGAGTTTGATCCCTGACTTGGGAGGATTCCTCTGGAGAAGGGAGTGGCTACTCACTCCAGTATCCTCGCCTGGAGAATCCCATGGACAGAGGAGCCTGGTGGGCTACAGTCTGTGGGGTTGCACAGAGTTGGACATGGCTGGGGACACGCATGCACACAATCGGAGGACCAGAGAACCAAGCCAAAGCCTGCAAAAGGGGTGAAACAGAACAGGCTGGCAACCAGGCAGATGGGACTTGAGGCCTTGGGAATAAGGAGGCAGGAGTCAGATTCTGGAACCCTAGGGTTGGGAATGGATTCTTCCAGGGGTGGAGAAGTCCTCCAGGATCTTCCACCACTAGGGGGCAGGGGGCCAGAGCGGAGTGCAGCCTCCACTCCAGCATCTTCAGTAGGGCAGATTATAACAACCAAGTGCAGTTGCTCTGCAGGAAGTCAGAGGAAAGCTGGTACTACCAGGTCTGTCTGGGCTGGGAAAGGGTGGAGTGTTGTTTCCTTCAAGGTNGGCCAGAGCGGAGTGCAGCCTCCACTCCAGCATCTTCCGTAGGGCAGATTATAACAACCAAGTGCAGTTGCTCTGCAGGAAGTCAGAGGAAAGCTGGTACTACCAGGTCTGTCTGGGCTGGGAAAGGGCGGAGTGTTGTTTCCTTCAAGGTTCCCTGTGACATTCCTTCCCTGCCCCCAAGCTGGGTCCCATGCCTTGACACATGCCCAGCGCCACATGGGACTGCCACAGTGGGCCTCAGGTCTCCATCCAACTTGGCTTTGAACCCCAAAGGGTTTTTGGAGGCTGATTCCAACAGAGCAGCCCCACGCTATCTGGGAAGAGAGAATGAGGAACAAGAAGCCTATGGACAAATACAACCTAAAACAGGAAGGGNCTTATCCTTGATTGCACATTACCTGCTCCCTCTGTGTGGGCACTACAGTGGGGCCAAAGAAGATAATGAAGGTGGTGTCATGTAGATACACAGCTGGAGAGGCTAGCCCTGAGCAAGAGCACGGAGTTGAGTTTATTATTGGCCAGAGGGTCTTTACTCTAGTCTTGCACTCATACCTCTGTAGAAGCTTGAGCAGGCTGCTGTCATAGCTTTCTGATTCTGGTGGGGTTGGGGATGGTTTCACATAGCTGGTGTCTCACACACAGTGGTAGAGAGGACCTTTGATGGATATTGATGTGGCATGAAACTCCAGCAGGGCAGGGTACAGGAAAGCACAGAGGGACTGATGTGGCTATCATTAACAAATGTAAATATGCAAATGTGTGGAGATCTGAAGTGATTTGAAGGGTATTCTGTGGCTGTTACTTTTCCCTACTTTCTTCAATTTAAGTCTGAATTTTGCAAGAAGGAGCTCATGATCTGAGCCACAGTCAGCTCCTGATCTTGTTTTTGCTGAGTCTAAAGCACTTCTCCATCTTCAGCTTCAAAGAATATAATAAATTTGATTTTGATATTGACCATCTGGTGATGTCTGTTTAGAGTCATCTCTTGTGTTGTTGGAAGAGGGTGTTTGTTATGATCAGTGTGTTCTCTTGGCAAAACTCTGTTAGACTTTGCTCTCCTTCATTTTGTACTCCAAGGCCAAACTTTCCGGTTACTCCGGGTATCTCTTTAGTTCCTACTTTTGCATTCCAGTCCCCTATGATGAAAGGACATTTCTTTTGATGTTAGTTCTAAGACGTCTTGTAGATCTTTATAAAACCGTTCAACTTAACTTCTTTGGCATTACTGGTTGGGGCATAGACTTAGATTACTCAATATTGAATGGTGTGCCTTGGAAACAAATAGAGATCATTTTGTCGTTTTTCAGATTGCATCCAAGGACTGCATTTTGGACTCTTTTGTTGACTATTAGGGCAACTCTACTTCTTCTAAGCATTTCTTGCCCACAGTAGTAGATATAATATAATGGTCATCTGTATTAAATTTACCCAGTTTCATCCACTTTAGTCTATTGATTCCTAAAATGTCAATGTTCATTCTTGCCATCTCCTATTTNAGGATTCAGAGATGAGGGTGGGAAGGAACACGGGGCTGGGAGTGGGGAGGACACACTTGGATGGGCTTGGGGGGCCACGGATGGGACTTGGGAGATAAGCTCTGGTGGTGGTGGGCGGGGCCAGGTGGGACGGGGTCACATGGTCAGAGATGTCGAGGGGACATCTGGTCCAAGGCACAAGGTAGCTGAGAGAACAGTGCAGGGATGGGTGGAGTGGGAGCCTGGGGAGGGGGTGAGGGCTGAAGATGGGAGAGGCAGAGCCTCTGGAAGGAGGGATGGGGCAGGAGGCAGAGTGGAAGAGAAGGGTTGGATGTGTGTGGTCAGGTCCAACCCGGAATTTTTGTTTCTGGTGGTGACTGGACACAGTAGTTGCTCACTGAATGCTTGTCTGCTAAATGAATTCACGTTTGCCCTGACACAGCCTACGTACTTTCAAGTCCTGGCTTTGTGCTGCCTGCAAAGTGTCTCATTAGAAATAGCCCTGGGGCCTTGCATGGAAACCGTGGTGCTTTGGAGAGGATGCTCACATATCCAGAGGCCTGGCTGAAGGCATGGAAGAGCCCCATCCAGGGCAGTAGAGGCAAGTATCCTGCCTCCTGAGGCCCGTGGGTGCCCAGATCTCTGTTCCCACAGCGTGTGCATTCAGGTGTTTTTTTCCATCCCCCCGAGAGCAGGGCTCAGCCCTGGGGTAGCCCTGGGAAACTGCCCTGCTTCCTGCCTCCTCCTCGCTGCCATCCTTGAGGACCCCGCATTCCCCGGGGCAGGTCTTAGCACATGGTGGGTGGAAATGTTTCCCCAAGTATGTCCACTTCCTAAGCCCCAAACTTGTGAAGGTGACCTTATTTGGAAATGGAGTCTTTGCAGATGTAATCTGGTTGAGATGAGGTCATCCTGGAGTGAGGAGGGCTCTAGATCAGAGACCCGTGTCTTTGGGAGGAGAGAGCCGTGTCGTGGAGACACACAAATGCACCAGAAGCAGGCCATGTAAAGACGCAGGCGGAGAGTCGAGGTGAGGTGGCCACAAGCCCGGGAAAGCCAAGGATTGCTGGTGGCTCCCAGAAGCTGGGAATGGCACAGAGGGTCTCCTCCCTGGAGTCTTCGGAGAAAGCACAGTCCTGACCACACCTGAACCTTGCACTGCTGGCACTTGAACTGAGAGAAAATATATTCTCGTTGTTTTAAGCCGCCAAGCTTGCGGTTCTTTGTTATGGCAGCCCCGACAAGAACACAGGCTGAGCCACTTAGCGTCGAAGGAGGAGGCTGTGAGTCCAACCTGAGTCCCATCCCCACCTTGCCAGGGTTGAGCTGTGTGACCTTGAGTGAGTTACTTAACCTCTCTGTGCCTTGGTCCCCCCGTGAGTTGTGGAAGGGCTGAATTAGTGAGTCTCCAGCGTTAGACAGTGGACAGGTGCCCAGCAGGACGTAAGCCCCTGAGTGCTAGCTCCATGTTTCAGAATTTAAATTTCCCACTCGCTTCAGCGCTGGCATGGGCTCTCAGGACACACACTTGTTCTGTGCCGTTTTATGGGGGCTCATTCTATGTGCCACAGACCAGGCAGCTTAAACAACAGAGCTTTATGCTCTCAGAGTTCTGGGGGCCAAAAGTCCAGAATCAAGGAGTCAGCAGGGCCGTGGTGTCTCTAAGGCGTCCAGGGGAGCTAGAAGGTCCTCCCTGACCTTTTCCAGCTTCCATGGGAGCCTGGCCCACCTCGGTTTGCAGACGCATCACCCCACCCTCCACCCTCCCTGTGTGTCCTCGGTGTCTCCATCTCTCTCTNTTCCTGCATGCAGTCCTGTGCTTTAGCATTGTGTCTGACCCATGGAGGAGCTTCATGATCTTAGAGACCAGATGGGGGAAGAAGATGAAGGAGGAGGATTCAGAGATGAGGGTGGGAAGGAACACGGGGCTGGGAGTGGGGAGGACACACTTGGATGGGCTTGGGGGGCCACGGATGGGACTTGGGAGATAAGCTCTGGTGGTGGTGGGCGGGGCCAGGTGGGACGGGGTCACATGGTCAGAGATGTCGAGGGGACATCTGGTCCAAGGCACAAGGTAGCTGAGAGAACAGTGCAGGGATGGGTGGAGTGGGAGCCTGGGGAGGGGGTGAGGGCTGAAGATGGGAGAGGCAGAGCCTCTGGAAGGAGGGATGGGGCAGGAGGCAGAGTGGAAGAGAAGGGTTGGATGTGTGTGGTCAGGTCCAACCCGGAATTTTTGTTTCTGGTGGTGACTGGACACAGTAGTTGCTCACTGAATGCTTGTCTGCTAAATGAATTCACGTTTGCCCTGACACAGCCTACGTACTTTCAAGTCCTGGCTTTGTGCTGCCTGCAAAGTGTCTCATTAGAAATAGCCCTGGGGCCTTGCATGGAAACCATGGTGCTTTGGAGAGGATGCTCACATATCCAGAGGCCTGGCTGAAGGCATGGAAGAGCCCCATCCAGGGCAGTAGAGGCAAGTATCCTGCCTCCTGAGGCCCGTGGGTGCCCAGATCTCTGTTCCCACAGCGTGTGCATTCAGGTGTTTTTTTCCATCCCCCCGAGAGCAGGGCTCAGCCCTGGGGTAGCCCTGGGAAACTGCCCTGCTTCCTGCCTCCTCCTCGCTGCCATCCTTGAGGACCCCGCATTCCCCGGGGCAGGTCTTAGCACATGGTGGGTGGAAATGTTTCCCCAAGTATGTCCACTTCCTAAGCCCCAAACTTGTGAAGGTGACCTTATTTGGAAATGGAGTCTTTGCAGATGTAATCTGGTTGAGATGAGGTCATCCTGGAGTGAGGAGGGCTCTAGATCAGAGACCCGTGTCTTTGGGAGGAGAGAGCCGTGTCGTGGAGACACACAAATGCACCAGAAGCAGGCCATGTAAAGACGCAGGCGGAGAGTCGAGGTGAGGTGGCCACAAGCCCGGGAAAGCCAAGGATTGCTGGTGGCTCCCAGAAGCTGGGAATGGCACAGAGGGTCTCCTCCCTGGAGTCTTCGGAGAAAGCACAGTCCTGACCACACCTGAACCTTGCACTGCTGGCACTTGAACTGAGAGAAAATATATTCTCGTTGTTTTAAGCCGCCAAGCTTGCGGTTCTTTGTTATGGCAGCCCCGACGAGAACACAGGCTGAGCCACTTAGCGTCGAAGGAGGAGGCTGTGAGTCCAACCTGAGTCCCATCCCCACCTTGCCAGGGTTGAGCTGTGTGACCTTGAGTGAGTTACTTAACCTCTCTGTGCCTTGGTCCCCCCGTGAGTTGTGGAAGGGCTGAATTAGTGAGTCTCCGGCGTTAGACAGTGGACAGGTGCCCAGCAGGACGTAAGCCCCTGAGTGCTAGCTCCATGTTTCAGAATTTAAATTTCCCGCTCGCTTCAGCGCTGGCATGGGCTCTCAGGACACACACTTGTTCTGTGCCGTTTTATGGGGGCTCATTCTATGTGCCACAGACCAGGCAGCTTAAACAACAGAGCTTTATGCTCTCAGAGTTCTGGGGGCCAAAAGTCCAGAATCAAGGAGTCAGCAGGGCCATGGTGTCTCTATGGCATCCAGGGGAGCTAGAAGGTCCTCCCTGACCTTTTCCAGCTTCCATGGGAGCCTGGCCCACCTCGGTTTGCAGACGCATCACCCCACCCTCCACCCTCCCTGTGTGTCCTCGGTGTCTCCATCTCTCTCTCCTCATGACCCCAGTGGTCAGATCAGAGACCAGCTCCTCAGTGACCTCACGCTAACCTGATGACATCTGCGAAGACCCAGTTTCCCCAGGCAGCCACAGCTGTCGGTGTTGTGGTCAGGACTTCAGTGTGTCTTGTGGGGGACACTATTTGCCCCTCAGCACTGCTTCTTGTGAAAACTTCTAAAAATTGTGGGGAGGTATTTTCACTTCAGGCACTTAATAGATTTTTTTTAAAATGTATTTTACGCATGAGCATTGGACAACGAGTGGAACGTGTGTTAAAACAGGTGCTGAGTGTAGATCGCTACTGTGTGAGGTTTCATGAATAGTTGGCTCAGACACTCAGTCGTGTCCTACTCTTTGTGGCTCCTTGGACTATAACCCATCAGGCTCCTCTGTCCATGGGATTCTCCAAGCAAGGATACTGGAGTGGGTTGCCATTTCCTTCTCCAGGGGATTAGAAATTGACCTATCTGCACGTGCCCTCTTCTTGCCTGGAGAATTCCATGAACAGAAGAGCCTGGCCAGCTACAGTCCATGGGGATGCAGAGTCAGACACGACTGAGCAGCTATCTCACACACACACACACACACACACACACACACACCCAGAAACTTCCTAGCTTTTGACTTTATGGGATTCACTCATTCCTTTGTTCATTCAGTGAATGTTGCATCCTTTGCATTCTAGCATCCATGGAAGATACAACAGAATATGAGACCCTGATCCTCTAACTCTGGTCCAGCTTTTTCTGGCTTGAACTTGTCCTGAGCATCTTTTTCCAATTTTTGAAAGTTCCGTTTTCTGTTCCAGATCAAGCTGGTTTCCCATGCCCTTCTCCCCATACCCAGGTGGGAGACACACAAGCTTCTGTTTGTGTCTGCTTGCATCTGGATCTGGTGGAACCTTCATTCCTGAGGATCTCTGCTGTGGGTGGATGGGACAGCTACTTTACTCACCACGGTGATTTCACAAGCTACACATGTGCATGGTGACCCAGGTATTAATGGAATTCAAAACCTCTGTGAAGAACAAACTTTTGCACAGCAAAGGGAACCATAAATAAAACAGAAAGACAACCTACAGAGTGGGAGAAAAAACAATGCAACTGACAAGGGCTTAATCTCTAAAATATACATATAGCTCATACAACTCAATAATAAAAGCAAATGGCTCAATTAAAAAGTGGGCCTTTCTCCAAAGAAGACACACAGATGGTGAATAGGCACATGAAAAAGTGCTGGACATCATTAATTGTTAGAAAAATGCAAATCAAAACTACAGTGAGGTATCACCTCATACTCGCCAGAATGGCCATCATTAAAAAGTCTACAAACAATAAATGCTGGAGAGAGTGTAGAAAAGGGGCCCTTCTATTGGTAAGAATGTAAGTTGGTGTAGCTGCTATGGAGAACAGTATGGCAGTTCCTTAAAAAGCTAAAAATAGAGTTGCCATATGATCCAGCAATCCCACTCCTGGGCATATATCCAGACGAAACTCTAATCCACAAAAATCCACACTCCCCTAGGTTCACAGCATCACTACTCACAATGGCCAAGACGTGAGGACAACCTACATGTCATCAACAGGTGAACGGATGAAGAAGAGGTGGTGCATATGTACAGTGGAGTACTGCTCACCACGAAAAGGAATGAGACGATGCCATTTGCAGCAACGTGGCTGGACCTGGAGATTAGCATACCAAGTGCAGTAAGTCGGAGAAAGAAATCACTTATAGAATCTAAAATATGATACAAAGGAACTTATAAAACAGAAACAGACTCACAGACATAGATAACAAACTTAAGGTTTTCAAGGGGAAGGGTGGAAAGAGGGATAAATTAGGAGTCTGGAATTAGCAAATACAAACTTCTAGATATAAAATAGATAACAAGGACCTACTGTATAGCATGGGGAACTATATTCAGTATTCTGAAAAAAGAAAAAAGCCAATGTCATATGAATAATGCAGTGTCGGCCACTTAAAATCTCAAATGAGTGCCATTTTACAGGAAAAATAATAAATATAGTGTATTAGGTTCTCCAGAAAAACAGATAACAAACAGGGTAACAGGGTTTGTGTGTGTGTGTGTGTGTGTGTGTGTGTATCTATGTCTAGATCAAGAGAAATAAATATTTAAGGAATTATCTTACACATTTAAGAGGACTGGCCAGTCCAAAATTTTCCGGGAGGGCTGACCGACTGGTGACTCAGAAGAGTTGCATTTTGAGCCCAAAGTCTCTTTTGGCAGAATTTCCTCTTCCTTAGGGGAGGTCGTTCCTTTTTCTTTGTCTTCCACTGATTGGATGAGTGTGTTGTGTGTGTGCACTCAGTCGCTCGGTCTTGTCCACTTCTTTGCAACTCCATGGACTGTAACCCATGAGGCTCCTCTGTCCAAGGGATTTTTCAGGCAAGAATACTGGTGTGGGTTGCCATGCCCTTCTCCAGGGGATCTTCCCAACCCAGGGATCAAACCCACGTCTCCTGTGTCTCCTGCATTGGCAGGTGGGTTCTTTACCACTAGTACCACCTGGGAAGCTGATTAGATGTGACCCCCCCCTCCCCCAATACAGACAGCAATTTATTTTACAAAGTCTACTGATTAAATGTTAATCTCGTGTAAAAAAACCTTCAAATAAACATCCAAAATCATATTTGACTAAAATCTGGATACCACAGCCTAGCCAAGTTGACATGTAAAACTATGACTAATCAGATTTTAAATTCAGCTTTATTTTTAAAAATGAGTCAAGTTTTTGTAAGCCTCCCAGTGGAAATGAACAATGCAAGAATGAGAATAAGGAAGGCTCATCACTGAAGATGATGACACGTGGGTTTCTCAGACCTTGGACGCGATATCTGTGCAGGACGGATGTGCAGCTGTAACTCTGCGTCATCAACAGACACTCCTGTCTTCAGTCCCACCTACGTGCAAGTGATCGGTCAAGTACGTAACTCATGCCCTCTTCATTTTGCTGATGTTGTTTTTCAGTCGCTAAGTCATGTCTGATGCTTTGAGACACCATGGACTGCGGCATGGAAAGCTTCCCTGTCTTTCACCATCTCCTGGAGCTTTCTCAAACTCAAGTCCATTGAGTTGGTGATGCCATCCAACCACTCATCCTCTGTCATCCCCTTCTCCCCTTGTCTTCAATCTATCCCAGTATCAGGGTCTTTTCTAATGAATTGGCTCTTCCCATTAGGTGGCCAAAGTATTGGAGCTTCCGCTTTAGCATCAGTCCTTCCTGTGAATATTGATTTCCTTTAGGATTGACTGGTTTGATCTCCTTGGAATCCAAGGGACTCTCAAGAGTCTTCTCCCATTTTTCTTATTGGTTTTTTCCCTTATAAGGATGAAAATACAATGGAATTAATGACAATTCATGAGAATGTGGCAATTCATAAGCATTGCCATGGCTAAAAGTACCACAAGTTGTCAGTGATGGGCCGACACACTGGACACATCTATCCCAGGCTGGATGCCTGACAGATATGAATCAGGAAGTGCTAGGGGCTGTTGAGTCATTGCTGGGTGTGGGACTAGTACTATCCTGTGCATAGTAGAAGGTTGTGCAGCATCACTGGCCCCACAAACTGTGAGATGTCAGTAGCAACTCTCTTAGTTTTGACAACCAAAAACATCTCCAGCTGTTGCCCAGTGTCCCCTGGCTGGAGGGGGCCCCAGAGCATCAGGTGTGGGCAGCAGGGTCCAGGGTGTGTAGCGGGTGGAAGGATCCTGGGGGTCATTGCAGACTGAAGCTACGAGGCCGCACAGACTGTGCACAGGGAAGTCAATGGCCTTGGTGGAAGGTAGAGGTGGTTCAAATGTGGGCAGGAGCCCAGGCACTGCAGTGTTTGGAGCTCTCTTGTTGGGAGCTGGTATGCAGATCCAGAGGTCAGCAGCAGTCCATTCTGGGTCCAGACCTTTTCTTCACATCCAGAGCCTCAGGGTGGGCTTGCTGTAGGAAACCTGCAGCCTTCACCACCATAAGTACTTGATTAAGACCAGCTGAAATGCCACCATCCCTGGAGACCCAGCCCCAGGCTGGCTTCAGGCTCTGGGGATTCAGCACCAGTGGTGTGGTCCACAGTCCCCCTTTCTGGAGAGCATGTGAATGCACAACTGGAGAGGCACCTTCCTGAACCATCCCTGGTTCAGTACAGGGCCCATGAAGGACTTCCGGACTCACAAGTGATCCACATGCCCAGGTACTGGGACTTTCCCCTGAGGAGCCTTCCCAGATGGCTCCATGTGTCTTACAGAACCTCAAGGATGCTCAGGGCATCATAGAGGTGACATGCAGGAAAATGAGCACCAACAGACTGAGGTGTCTCCCTACCCCACTACTCGTGAGCAGCCTGGATAAGAAAATGCAGAGCTTCCATTTTCAAAAAAAGGCTGAGCAGACTCCATAGAAGAGATACAGACCCCAAATGAACACATGAAAAGATGCTCAACATCATCTGTCTTCAGGGAAATGAACAGTAACGTGATCATGAGATACCACTACGTATCTATTGTTGTATCTCTAAGTTGTGTCTGACTTTTTTTTGATCTCATGGGCTGTAGCCCACCAGGCTCCTCTGTCCATGAGAATTCCCAGGCAAGAATACTGGATGGGTTGCCATTTCCTTTTACAGGGGATCTTCCTGGCTCAGCGATTGAACCCACATGTGCATTGCAGGCGGATTCCTTACCACTGAGCCACTTAGGAATCCCAACAGGTATCCATGCTTCCACCAAACTCCCCTTCCATCGAAGCTGCCACGTAATATTGAGCAAAGTTCCCCGTGCTATACAGTAGGTCTTGCTGGTTATCCGTTTTAAATATAACAGTGTGTATATGTCCATCTCAAACTCCCTAACTATCCCTTCCTCCCATCTTTCCCCTCAACCTTGGGCAGACATAAGTTCGTTCTCTAAGTCTGTGAGTTAGTTTCAAGTGTGCAACACAACTATTTCTGTATATATTGGGAAATGAATAATTTTATCGGCGATACATTTTATCTCAATAAATCCATCTTAGAGAGGAAAACATAAAGAATGCAAAGCAAGCTTTTCAGAAGATGTGAAGACTCAAGGTCACAGGATCCCGAAATCTTCTGAAACCTTGGGACTTTCCTGGTGTTTCAGTGGCTGGGACTCGGCCCTCTCAATGCAGGGGACCTGGGTTTGGTCCCTGGGTGGGGAATTAGATTCCACATGATGCGACTGAGATTTCCCCTGCTGCAAGTAAAGATCCCACTTGCCACAACTAAGACTTGGTACAGCCGAAAAATAAATACTTAGAAAATCCTCTGAAATCTCACCATGGAAAGGGAGCAGGTTTCGCCATCCCCAGATATGCCACTTGCAAATGATTATTTTAAGCTAAATGCAGTCAGTCCCCAGCAGATTCAGGAAAGGCTCCGTACCTCCTCCTCTGCCTGCTCACATTGGAGAGGAAGCTTATACCAGAAAGAGAGCACTCACCAAGGGAATTTTTTTTTTTACCTAAGAAGCTTACCTGCCTAATAGGGAAGCTCCTGTTTTCCAAGCATCTCCTCTGCCTTCAAGTGAAGTGTCCCTCTCCCCTGACCTGGTTGCCTTTTGAGTCTTTGTGTCTTTCTGGGGCTTCTGTACATAAGTCATTTTGTTTGCCACTTTTCCTGTGCATTAATGGATTTAATGATCAGACCAGCCAAAGCACCTGAATGAGCGGTAGGAAAAACTTTCTCCCCTGTACTACATGCCCCAGAGAGACGCAGAGGAGGACCGAGTTCCAGAGAAAAAACCTCAGGAATCTTTTCATTTCTGGATTTTAGGTTTTTGTTTGTCTCTTTAGGTATTTATTTGCTTATTTGGCTATGCTGAGCCTTAGTTGTGTCGTGGGGGACTTAGCTCCCTGCCCGGGGAAGGAATCCTGGCGTCCTGCACTGGAAGGATGAAGTCTGAGCCACTGGATCACCAGGGAAGTCCTGAGATTTTGGGTCTTGGACCTGAGCTGCCTTGTTTATTTAAACATAAGCTATAAGGAGGCTTTCTGGGACTGTTCTAGCCTCCATCATGCAAGGATCCTTCTTCCAACTCCTTGCTGAACCTTTAGTATAGACACTTAATTTTTTCATAAACAAGGGTATTAGGAAACGATGTTTTTGGCAAGCGTTGCTTTATGAAGACTTGTTCTCTTTGGATATTTCTATACGAGGATACGTGGATGGTGAGATCACTCGTTTCGGTGAACACTTTTGAAGTGAAGCATCAAGACCAATGCTATGATGTTTGTACACCTTGAAATAAAACAGTGGGAAAATTGCATCTGTTGGGAGCCCACGTTGGACCCTGAACCTCAGAAAAGGGAAAAGCGAGATGGTTGTGATCGTGCTGGGCAGGGCTTGGCCTCCCGCCTCCCCACTCCTGGGTTTGCCCCCTACTTCTCCCCCACCCCTCTGCACACTTCCACCTGCCCCAGGCCCACCACACGCGGGAAGAACTGCATCCCATGGGTCCCTGGCACGTCTTGTTGGGGGGCAGGGCAGAGGGCCCTGAAGGTCAGCCTGGCAGCCTTGGGCCTGTTCTGGGAGGAGCTCAGGTTGTGGGCCTGCCCCCTCATCCCAGCCCAGACACTGTTCCTGCCCCTTTCTGGATCTTTCTTTGGGAGGCAGGGTCAAGTCAGGAGATGATGTGCTGGGGCTAGTCGGCCTCTTCTCCCTGCAGCTGGGCTTGAGCAAACTGAATCCGGGGTGTGGGTCTGGGCAGAAGCTGGTCTCAGTCCCGCCTCCAGACCTCGGCTGTGGCCTCTGGACCAGCTTTCTCCAGACACCTGCATCTGGAGACTGGAGCCAGCAGTGCCCTTCCTGGATGTGAAAGTGGTGACGTGGCAGCATCTGGCCTTTGTTCTCATATAGCTCCCACTCACATGGGCATTTCCAGGTTCCCATCCACACAGCACCTCCCCGACCACAGCTTCGTCCCATGGGCCCTGTGCTAGAGGAGGCCTGAGATGGAGGGCTTGTAGGGGATTCCTGAGTTGGGAAAGATTGAGGGCAGGAAGAGAAGGGGATGACAGAGGATGAGATGGGTGGATGGCATCACTGACTCAATGGACTTGAGTTTGAGCAAGCTCAGGAGATGGTGAAGGACAGGGAAGCCTTGCGTGTCTGTGGAGTCGAAGAGTCGGACACGACAGACCAACTGAACAACAACCTGGGCCTCTGAGAAGCTGATCCGAGGCTGCAGGACCTCCAGAGAACACAGTCTGGACCACCGTCTGTCTGTCTGGGTTGCCTGAAGGTGGGCTCTGCCCTGTGTTACTTGGTGTCATACAGGCTCAGCAGCTGCTGCTTCAAAAAAATTTAAAGACATGTGGGGAATTCCCTGGTGGTCTAGTGGTTAGGGCTCTGCACTTTCATCGCTGAGGGCCCAGGCTCAATTCCTGGCTGGTTGGGAAACTAAGGTCCTACAAGCCGTTCAGCGTGGACAACTAAAATAAAAATTAAAAATAAAGAAAGACACGATTTTTCTGGAATGGGTTTAAGTTCACAGCAATATTGAGAGATTTCCCATAAACCCCCTTTCTCTACTCAGGACACCTTCCTCCACTATTGACACCTCCCCTAGATGGTATATTTGTCACCACCAATGAGCCTGCATTGACACATCATTATCATCCAAGGTCCATAGTTTACATTAGGGGCCACACTGGAAAGTAACCTTTAAAACTGTTATAAACGTTTTTTTAATAAAAAGTTGCATTGAGCAACGAGGTCATCACTGTGACCTTGAGATTTACTTGGGGGCAGTAGTGGAGGTGACAGGCTGATTAAAGTTGGTTCAAGAATGCAAGGCAAGGCATTAGGACACACTTGTATTAGGACACACTTGTATTAGGACAGCAAGTGTGTGTGTGTTTGAGTGTGTGTTGTGTGTGCGCGTGTATGAGTATCTGTGTGTGTATGAGTATGTGTGTGTGTATGAGTGTGCATGTGTATGAGTGTGTGTGTGTGACTGTGTTGTGTGTGTATGAGTGTGTGTGTATGTATATGAGTGTGTGTGTGTATGAGTCTGTGTGTGTATGTGTGTGTGTGATTTGTGTGAGAGTGCGTGTCATGTGTGTGTGTATGAGTATGTGTGTGTGTGACTGTTTGTATTGTGTGTGTGAGCATGTATATGAGTGTGTGTGTATTGAGTCTGTGTGTGTGTCATGTGTGAATGTTTGTGAGAGTGCATGTCATGTGTGTGTGCGTGTGTATGACTGTGTGTATTGTGTGTATGAGTCTATGTGTATATGTGTGTGTCATGTGTGAATGTTTTTGAGAGTGCATGTCATGTGTGTGTGCGTGTATAAGTATGTGTGTGTGTGTCTGTGTGTATTGTGTGTGTGAATATGTATGAGTGTGTGTATGAGTCTGTGTGTGTGTATCATGTGTGAATGTTGTGTGTGTGTGTGTGTGTGAGTGTATGTGTGTGTCACGGGATTGGGGAACAGAGAAGGCAGGACGGTGTCCCCACCGTATGTGAAGGTCAAGCGTTCTGTGGTTTTTCATACAGGAAAGAGTCTAACTGCTGGGTGATTATTTTTAGATGAAAGTGCACGTGAAAAACACTTTGGACTGTGCTTCGCACATGTAAAGGCTCATCCATGTGAGCTGTGATTGCTGTCACCACACTGCCAGGAACGTTTGCCTCTTCCTCCCTGCTCACGGGCCATGGGGAACTCTGAGCCCTGTGTCTCCCTCCTTCCCGCTCATCTCTGCTCCCCAGCATTGGGGCGGGCATCCCCTCCCCACACACAGACACGGCTGAGGCTTTTAGCCTTAAAGAGAGGAAACTTTGCGCTTCCTGGGCTGGCCTAGGTGTGAGCTGGGGGCACAGTGGTCCCGGGCTGGCTTGGGTGTGAGCTGGGGGCACAGTGGTCCCGGGCTGGCCTGGG
>SJYV01005136.1:9715-22012 GCA_006410875.1 Neotragus pygmaeus | reverse complement strand
CTTAAAAAACTGGAAATAGAAGTGCCTTATGACCCAGCAATCCCACTGCTGGGCATACACATCGAGGAAGCCAGAATTGAAAGAGACACATGTACCCCAATGTTCATTGCAGCACTGATTATAATACCCAGGGCATGGAAACAACCTAGATGTCCATCAGCTGACAAATGGATAAGAGAGCAGTGGTACATATACACAATGGAGTATTACTCAGCCATTTNATCGAGGAAGCCAGAATTGAAAGAGACACATGTACCCCAATGTTCATTGCAGCACTGATTATAATACCCAGGGCATGGAAACAACCTAGATGTCCATCAGCTGACAAATGGATAAGAGAGCAGTGGTACATATACACAATGGAGTATTACTCAGCCATTTAAAAGAATACATTTGAATCACTTCTAATGAGATGGATGAAACTGGAGCCGATTATACAGAGTGAAGTAAGCGAGAAAGAAAAACACCAATACAGTATACTAACACATATATATGGAATTTAGAAAGATAGTAATGATAAGCCTGTATGTGAGACAGCAAAAGAGACACGGATGTATAGAACAGTCTTTTGGACTCTGTGGGAGAGGGAGAGGGTGGGATGATTTGGGAGAATGGGATTGAAACATGTATAATATCATATAAGAAAAGAATCACGAGTCTAGATTTGATGCAGGATACAGGATGCTTGGGGCTGGTGCACTGGGATGACCCAGAGAGATGGTACTGTGAGGGAGGTGGGAGGCGCATTCAGATTTGGGAACATGTGTACACCTGTGGCAGATTCATGTTGATGCATGGCAAAACCAATACAGTATTGTAAAGCAAAAAAAAAAAAAAAATATATATATATATATATATAATACTTCAATGATCACTATCATCAGTAACACGTTTTATCTCTTCTTTCTGATTAATTATTTAAGTCAAAAGAAATAGATGTTTTGTGGTTTCTTTTCAAAGTATTTGGGATTATTAGACAAATTTATCCGATCTTCCAAGGTATGGTATTTTATTTATTTGAGTCATTTCAATACAGATTCTCTCACTACTTTAAAACTTCTCTGAGAAAAAAAAAGCATGCAGCATAGATTGGCCCTTTGGGTTATGTTTTTCACAATTATTGTCTGATTATATCTGTTAAGGTATGGACTTCTGGCTCCCTGCTTTCACCCATGTGTACCCTCTAAATAAACACTGAATATCTAATTTAAAAAAATACTTCTCACTTCTGTAAAGGTAGGTAGAGAGAAGCAAATGTTTCTAATTGCGTACAAAGCAAATAATATAGTAAAACTACTCTCAATAGTAAGCATGGTATTTCAGATTATCTCAGTGAATCTTGACCGAAAATTTAAGTCTATATAATCCCCCCCCCTTTTAAAATAATGCTTCTGTACGTCTTTTAAATATCACATTGTTGTTTTAAACCTGCAACTAAGAGTTTCTTGAACTATTTCAGTTCATCATCCAGCATTTGTGCTAGTCCCACTAATTTAATTAGCATGCTGCAAGGTAGAATTGATACATATCCTGATTATCTTTTGTTATCTTTTGAATTTTTCTCTCCACATTCGCAAGACATTATTATAAAGTTTTATAAATTGACAAGGGAGTGGCATTTTGGAGAAAAATAGTGACTGGTCTCAAGATACTGGACTCTTATCACTACATCTACAGTGAAGTTCTGAATCAGAGGGTTGATAGATACATTTCTTTACTACAGTGAAAAACTTTAAAAGAATTGGATCAGTAGATTTAATTTTTGTTCCTATTTAAGTTAGCAAATAAATATTCTACAACTTGAGATTAGTGTTAAAGGTTATTGTAAATAGAATAATGAAACGTACAGACTGTAGCTGCATTTTTCTTAGCAAAGATCATGTGAAATGCTACTGATAACAAATGTTCGTATGTGACCCTTCACTTCATGGCCTTAATCTTGACATCCAGATAGGAATTACAGGGCTATCAATCTCTTTCTGCAGCTGCTGGTGCTAGTTCCAATGCTAATGTTGGTTCCATTTATAGGAAATCTTCCTCCTGTTTTATCTCTGACAACTTGAACATATTCATTGAAAAGAAGGGTGCTAGGAGACAGAAAAGAAGCTATAGTTTAGAAGAATGGGANTCTTTCTGCAGCTGCTGGTGCTAGTTCCAATGCTAATGTTGGTTCCATTTATAGGAAATCTTCCTCCTGTTTTATCTCTGACAACTTGAACATATTCATTGAAAAGAAGGGTGCTAGGAGACAGAAAAGAAGCTATAGTTTAGAAGAATGGGAGAATTTTACTTTCTGTTAGAATGAGGTCATCTAAATATAGTAATTCATCTTTCTAAGATTAAAAAAAAACTGAATTCAAACTGTCATAAGCACTTACTCTTTTCAAGGAAGACATTTTTGGCCAAAATATATTTTTGGTCTTTTTTTCTCCATCTTAAAAACTAATGGGTTGAGTGTCCATATGCATTGTTTCTGAATAAAATGTCTGGTGCTGCCTGGAATTCATGCACAAGAAGGACAGCTGATATGGGGAAAGTATTGCAAGGTGAAAGAATTCACTATTCTAAATGCATCCCTAAGGGAGTTTAGAAGCACTAATATTACACATTGAACACCCCTCTCTGCTAGGTGCCTGCATAATCACAGCATTGAAATTGACATATTTGTCACAGACAATCACATTGGAAACTTTCTGAAGCTATAAATAATAGCTAGGACACCTATAATATTTTTCAGATGCAGAGACAAGGCACATGATCTTGATATAATCTGCAGAGAGTAAAACCCAGGGGCATTCATATTCAGTGTTTGTGGCTGGGTTTTTGCATGACACCTGGAGTACCTCAAACTTAACAAAACTCTTTGGGTTGGATGAAATCTTACAAGACTATCTGGGGCAGCTCCACTGCCTCAGAGATAAATAGTCCTAGTGAGATGATAATATATACTTCTTTAATAGATTTCCTGACATAATTTTTAAGTGGTCAACAAATATTTATTATCAAGAACTAAATCTTATGGGCCACATTCCCTACATTCCAGACATGGATCCAAGAACATATATATATATATATGTGTATATATATATATGTATGTATGTATATATATATATATATGTATGTATATATATATGTATGTGTATGTGTGTGTGTATATATATATATATATATGTATGTATGCTGCTGCTGCTAAGTCGCTTCAGTCATGTCCGACTCTGTGCAACCCCATAGACGGCAGCCCACCAGGCTCCCCCGTCCCTGGGATTCTCCAGGCAAGAATACTGGAGTGAGTTGCCATTTCCTTCTCCAGTGCATGAAAGTGAAAAGTGAAAGTGAAGTCACTCAGTTGTGTCTGACTCTTAGCGACCCCATGGACTGCAGCATATATAATTTTAATTAATACTTAGAACATCTCTACTAGAGAAACTAATTTTTACCCTTATTTTATGGATGAAAAATGTGTGTCACAGGAAAGTTAAGAACAGATGTTAATATACCCTAAAAGACAGTGCATTTTAATAGTTGAAAGCACAGTTTTTGTGGCCTTGGTTTTTAAATCCCATCTCTTCTATTTATTAATTCTGTGACATTAAGCAACATATTTAAGTTCTCTTCACATCAGTGCTTTCATTGGTAAAATGTAGCTAGCAATTATAGCTACTTCAATGGCTATGACCATACATGAGTGGAGGTAGCCTATCAGGGTTGTGTCTGACTCATAATATAGGCTCAATAAGTGTTAATCTTACACTATTCTGTTTCCTATGGTAAGAATGTTTTGTATTCAAGCATTGTACTGAAATGAGAGCCTTTTATGTCTCTCTCCTCTATTAGGCTGTGTGCTCTTCAATTATAAGGACATAGTTTAATTCATGTTAAGTACTTAGCAAGATTGATGTTACACATAATTTCACTGAATAAATACATGAATAAGGCATGATGCCTCTTTCTTAACTGTATGATATCATGGACCAGAGCATCACAGTCACTGGAATACAAACAAGGTGTACAACATGATGATAACAGAGCCAGTCATGCATTTTCCTGGTTCTCATGTCGTTTTTGGAAATAATTATTTTACAGTATTCATATTAGCTTATAATGCTCTTCCTTATTGCTTTTTTTCTCTGCTAAACTGAGAATTCTTAAACTGTTCAGAGGGAGCACTCCTGTTATCCCACCATCTTTTAAAATGCAGTGCCTGTTTTAACGTTTGTGCATATGCTGCGAGTGTGTGTGTGAACATGTTTGCTTATGTGTGCGTGTGTATGTAAATGAGGTGCAAAGGTAGATCCAACACTGTTATGGCAGCTGTTGTAAACTCAAACTGTACCAAAGGAAAGAGATATGATTGAAGGACCTGGTCTGCTATTTACTTTCTGCTTGGCCTTGTGCAAAGCACTTGGCATGAGTTTCTATGGACAACAAATAGACCCTCTTTAGTCAATTTTTCCATACCTCCTTAATAACTCTGATCCTTAGTGGAAGCTATTATAAACAGTTGTGTAACCATTACATGGATTTTTCCAGGGTGAATCATAAATTGAATTCTTAGGTTTATAGTGGCATACCCTGAATTGAAGAGAATCTAGTGTGTATTGCTAATAAGGATCTTGGCTTCAGGAAGCTGAAAAGAGGACATAGTTGAGTAAAAGAAAGAAAAAGAACATAGTTAAGTAAATGTTGGAAACCTTTTGCTAGATAATCTGTTTTGCAAATTCCCCTGGTATACATAACGCAAAGCCAGGGCTTTGAACATCTCTGTTCAAAAATAGGCAAACTGTTGCAAGCTTACATTCATTAGAAACTGCTCCTCACCTCCTCCCTGACCCTGCTTCTTTGCAGACTTGGAAATGCAGTACCATGTATTGCTAAAATACGAAGAGGTCAAGGAGACATTCAGACCTGAATTAGCACAATATAACATAGAGGATATTGCTACACGGGGTATGTTTTCCATCACTTACTCTTTTTTAGTGTGCTATCTGTGTTTTGAAAGTGTTTCTTTGCTACTGCAGTCGGTGAAAACCTTCAATCTGAGATCAGTGAGGTTAAAAGAGTTGTCATTTTGACAATTGCCCAACAATCTGTTCAGAGGAACTCAAAGCCTTTTTTATTTTATCAAAGGCAAAACTCATTTTCAGAAAGCCTTAGGTAAGAGTCTATTTCTAAACACAATGTCTTGTAATCAACAGATATCTGTTGGAACTTAAACATGTTTTAAATTGTTTTGTTTTCTAAGACTTTTGAATAAAAGAACAGCCTTTTCACAGAAAGTCAGAATACTTGGCAATGAAAGAAGGCAGAGAGGTCACCAAAGGGCATATCAATGTATTAAACTGAGGATCCAAAAAAGTACATTGAGGAAGGAAGGGTCTCAGACATGTTTCCCACTATTTAAGAATTGTGTTACTCAGTACTGAAAAGATTCTAGTGGAAGTTCTTATTTATTTATTTATTGGTCTGAATAACCTGAATAGTATTGGAATAAGTGGTCAATGGGCAGGCATAGAACAAAGTCACAGCACTTTGATTTTAAAGAAAAACTAGTAGCTATATTTCCCATCTTTGTGCGATTTAAAGATAGAAGGTGAAGACTAGACAAATACATGGAAAAGAAAGGCAATTGAATAGAAAACATCAAATATTTAATTTGTTTATTAAACAGTCCTAGGTTGTCCAGGACTTAGAGGAATTTAGCTACGTAGCCTACTGTTAGAAATATGTTTACTACGATACTTCTTGTATCATGCTCTTGCTTTTTATAGGTTCATTTACTGTAGATCTGAAGTCATGTCTTTAAAGGTAGAGTCCACAACCTATGTTTTTCATATTCCTGTGCCTAACACAGTGTCTATCATATAAAAAATGTTTGATTCATTTGAATAGAAGTTTTTTTCATATAAAGAGATAAATGATTATAAGTGAGGGTGCTACGTTTTTCCTGTTTTATCCTTTATGATGCTCTGTTTTCCATGCTTCATTGAGAGAAAATCTCTAAGGCCAGATGGATCCTTCTAAAACCTGGCTATATTTTGCTTGAAGTCCTCAAATTGTAGGGTGTAAGACTTCTATTCCATTCTTTATCTTTCTCTTTCATGTTCATGATTCTTGATTTGAACTGAAAAGCTGTTATCTTTTTTCTCCTTTAGGCTAATGTTTGTTTAGATATCTACTTCTCATTATGTATTATTAACTTGTTGAAGCCAGACACATATCTTCATTGTGTGTCCTCCACAGCATTTAGCACAGTGCTTCATAGATGGGAGAAAGCTTGTTAAACTGAATTACATTGATAGTGATCACAGGTTTGGAAAATAGGATGCTTTAGAAAAGATTAAAAGAACACAGATTGTTTATCTTAAACAAAAGATCAAATGCTATTCTAAGAGTTCACAAATCAATAAAGATTTTATATCTCCAGTGGTAGAAATGGAAAGCAGTTGTAGAGTGGGTGGTTACTGACTTTTCTCAAAAGTCTCCTTATAGTTTTGGATAAAATGGACAGGGACATGCATCCTTTCTGTGCATTCTGGCTGTATGGGCCAGGTATTTTTGAACAATCATACCTCACTGGTTCCACTAAGGCTCTGAGGAATTCAATCCTAACTTCTATCTATATTAATAATTGGGAACTATCGTTTTGTAAATGGGATCACTTGTTACATATAATTGTTCTGCTTTTCTGCCAAATCATCCTTATGCTTAACTTGTTTACTATCTTTCACTGAAACATTTACAATATTTTACCAATCTTATCTTTTTCAACAGGTATTTATTAAGCACTCAATTGGGTCATATCATCAGCAATATACCAAAGATGTGAAAATGAATAAAATGTAGGGTCTGCCCTTGAAGTGCTAATAATCTGATGGCAAAATGTCCAAGTAAAGGAAAATAAGATAATGGTATAATATGTGATGATAGGGTTTCCCTGGTGTCTCAGTGGGTAAAGAATCCACCTGCAATGCATGAGTCACAGGAGATGATGGTTCCATCCCTGGTTCAGCAATATCCTCTGGAGGAGGAAAATGGCAACCTACTCCAGTATTCTTGCCCGGAGAATCCCATGGAGAGAGGAGCCCGGTGGGCTATAGTCCATGGGGTCACAAGGAGTCAGACACAACTGAAGTGACTGAGTACTCACACATGCATGTGATGATAAGGAAATAGATGTGTTAAATTATGTGGGAGCATGTGAATGTGAAGGGAATTATTTGTGTAAGTTAGCACTATCCAATAGAATTACAATGCAAAGACACATATAATTTAAAATTGTCTAAAATAAAAAAGATGTGGGAAAAATAGTTTTAATAATACATTTTACTTAACCCAATATAAAAACCATTAATGTTATACTTTATGGTCTTTATAGTTTTTGGCTTGTTTTTGAACTAAATGCACCCTTGAAATCTAGAATGCATTTGATACTATGAGTGCCTCTCAATTTGGACTAGCTACATTTAAAGTGTTTGATAACAACATGTGGCTATTGGCTATCATATTGAACAGCACAAATTCCAGAAGTTAAAAGAGTGAATTTTGAGTAATCTGATAATGAGCTGAACTCTGGAGGTATAAGAACTTCCAGATTTAAGAGATGATGTAGGGGCACAAGCACATGCAAAAGCACAGAAACATCCAGATGTGTAAGGAGAAGCTTCATATGTGTAGGCATGACAGAGAATTAACCCAGAGAGAAAGCTTAAGGCAAAGCTTTCCAGTTATTCCTGAAAAGCTAATAAAACTATGTTTCAAAGCTAAAAACTCATCAGAATATTATTGGATCTAATAGCTAATAGTATAATTTTGCTGCTTTACTTAAGTATGTACAGGAGTGCTTATTACATGCCAGTGCTTAGTACATGTTTTCAGCATTTCTTATATATTAGCTTGCTTAATTCTTGCAACAATTCCATGAGGTAAATGTCATTATTGTGTTTGGGTGTGTGAAGTCGCTTCAGTCATGTTAGACTCTTTGTGACTATATGGACGGTATACCACCAGGCTCCTCAGTCCATAGTATTCTCCAGGCAAGAATGCTGGAGTGGATTGCCATTTCCTTTGCCAAGGATTCTTCCCAACCCAGGGATCAAACCCTGTGTGCCTTATGTCTCCTGCATTGACAGGCAGGTTCTTTACCACTAGCACTACCTGGGAAGCCCATCCCATGTTATAGATGAGGAAATTGAAATATAAGGACACCAAATAACTTGTTCAATGGCACACAGCTAAGTGAAACAAACAGAATTTGACTCCGGAATCTGTGCTCTTAACTACTATGCTATATTAACTCTAAAAATCCCTGTCCTCTCTGTACTGTATAGACCTACTTTTGAATTTGATATTCCATATAGATAAGTAGTGGCTAACCATTTAAGAGCTATCAAAGTTTTAAAATGAGTTAATGAAGCAAATATGTTTTCCTAAAAGTAAAAACTGAAGACTAATTACAATTTCAAGCTGTGAAAACATATGTGGCAAACAGTTGATTATATTTTAGGAGTATAGTGTGAGCTATATAAATAATCTCTAATGTTATTTCAATAATAAGATGAGTAGTTGAAAGCATCATTTCACCCAAGTAGTTTCTATCAATTTCCTGAAGTGTAAAAGAAAAAAAAAATTGTGTTGAATTTAAGAAACACATCTGAAATAATTAGTTTGGAAGTAAAAAAAAAAAAAAAAAGGACAAAAATTGAAGGGGGAAAGGAACAGGCCGAGCTGACTCCATCTTGAAAAGGAAGGACACCATTTTACATTCCCAGTGAATTTTGGACTATATGCCTGCTTGTATTTTCAGTGAACTTTGGACTATGTGCCTGGTAGACATGGCAGAACAGGCCTCCCAGACTGATAAACACCAGACTCCATACCAAGATTTCCCATTGCCAGAAAGAATGTAATAATTCCCTATGTAGTCAATCACCTTTGTAATTTTTATGGCACCCATTGGTGTAGTCTGCAATGTATAACCAGCTGACCCTTCTGATTATGAATTATGGCTGTAACTTGATTGTATCTCCCTTTAACATTTTCCAGGCTAGGTTTAAGGAATTGGGGGATGGGGGATTGAACACATACACTAAAGGTATATAAGATTTTCACAAAAGTTGGTCGGGTTCCCTGGCTAAAGGGAACTCTGCCCTGGATCCACTGGTGTAATAAAGCTGCAAAGGCACTATTCAAGCTGTCCTGAGTGAGTCTGTTTTCTGGAGTGTTTGGCTATAACATTTGGTGTGTTGGTCAGAAAGCTCCTTACTTTGAGCAGACAAGTCCCTCTTGGGGCTACACTGAGGGCTTGCAGCTCGGTCTTCTATAGTGGGGAAGGTATCTCACCCGTCTGGAAAGAGTGTTTCTCAACGCCTGGATCTTTCACATTGGTGGATAGTGGATGGCAGCAGGGGAACTGAGTGCTCAGGTAAGGAGGTTTCCAGCCAGCAGGGTGGAAGAGGGGGCTTGATCAACCCTCCCACCCTGGGAGAGAATAGGGAGCACGTAGACTGCGACTGTCACAAAGGGGTGGTATCCACATTTTTCTGGGATAGATTGCTATCGGATGAACGAGGAAGTTTTGGGGAAACAGGGCTGAGAATGTAACAAAGGAGGTGGAGTCCACGTCGTCTGGGGGTAAACTATTACTGGGCATCTGCGAAGGGGCTTCTAGAGGAAGAAACTTTGTCTTTGTGTGCTTGTATTTTGCTCTTCCCAAGGGGGTGTGCTATCTGCTGTGAAATTCTTTATCTTCTCAAAATTGTCAGGCTAGAGGGAGGGAGATACATAAGTGAGTATGAATTGGCTTTTCTGGAGACAGCCTCGGATGTGGAATATTTAACCCATCTGTGTTTTCATCTGCACCTGGTCAAGCCCACCAGGGCAGAACGGACCTTAAAAGTCAAGGGAGAAACAGTCTTCGATCAGGTGGTGTTCTGGCTTGGCCATGCCAATCAGCAGGTGAAGACACACTGATCCCCTTTATCCCTCTGGGATCTGGCAGGTAAGGCTCTTCTCACCCCAATTAGAAAGGAGGCAGAATGGCAATTTAAGTGTTGTACTGAGTGGTATATCAGAAGTTCATAGGGTACCAAGAACTTCATAGGTAAAACAAAAAGGAAAGAAGAAGGTCTGAGAAGATAGCAAAATGGAGAAGTGAATCTAAGGCAACTGTATTGGAGTGCATGATTAAAAGTTTTAAGAAGGGAATTGGAGGAGACTATATGGTGAAGATGATGCCTAACCACCTCCACATACTCTGTGAGGTCAAATGGCTCTCTATGGGAGTAGGATGGCCACCAGAAGTCACCATGAACTTAAAAATGGTGGAAGCAGACTATATAGAAGTCACAGGAGAGCCGGGACATCCAGATCAATTTCCATATATTGACTCATGGCTAGGGTTGGCTCAAGACTCCCCTCCTTGTATGAGATTCTATATCAAGAAAGGGAAAGGGACAATATTAATGGCACAAAAATTGACTAATGACTAAAAAGAAATTCTGCAGGATTTAGATGGGGACGACCTGCCCCCTCCCCCATACTGGATGATGACGGGCCCGCCTCCCAGTGCTCCACCAGGACCAGAGGCCGCATTAATGCCTGATCCAGGGCCAGCTGAAGTTCCTGCAGCAGCCGCTGCTCCTCTGCAAGCTCTCCTGGAGATCACAGAGCTGCCCTTTCAGCAGGCTCCAATCCTGGCGATGGAGACCTCTGGTCAACACCTAGGATTCCACCTTAGTGAGACCTCCTAGATTGTATCTGCCTCTACTGGTGATGGTGGATGAAAAGGGGGAAGGAAGCACAGGAACTAGACAAAGGCTATGCTCTGCCAGGAAGCAAGGGGACAGAGAACAGCTGCAAATGCCTCTGAGAGAGATACAAAAAGATGCAATCTACTGCCAGCCTCCTGTAAAATATTTTCCTACCAGTCGTTTTCCTCTGCAGACATATTAAACTGGCAGAGACACATTCCACCATACTAGGGGGAGCCACAAGTCATGACTAGACTAATGGAGACTATTTTTCAAACCCATCGCCCTACATGGGATGACATAATCCAACTACTAGTCTCCCTTTGCAGCACTGAGGCTAGAAAATGGCTAGGAGAAATAGCATTTGAGGGTACCATAATCCCACAGTGGTGGGCAAACTAGCTGCCCTTGATGAGAGGTCCAGTTGGGACTATAACACAGAGGAAGGCAGGGGCCACCTGGAGAGATTTTGGGTGGCTATTTTACAAAGCCTCAAGAGGGGGGCCTGAAAACCTATGAAAATGACAAAACCCCCAGAAATGATTCAAAGGGAGACCGAATCACCCTCTGAATTCTACAAAAGACTGTGCGAGGCCTATAGACATTATATGCCAATAGATCCAGAGGCTGCTGGATCTCAGATGGTGATAAATGCAGCCTTTGTGTCTCAAGCCTACCCTGATATCAGGCACAAGTTTCAAAATGTGGAAGGGATATTGGCCATGACTAGCTCACAAATAATTGAGATAACGGATAAGGTATTCAGGAGTAGAGACATGGAGACAAAAAGGGGAGTTGAGAAAAGGCGGAGAGAAGATAATAAGAGGGCAGACCAAAGGGTCGCTGTACTGCCTGCAGCCCCCCCAGACCTCCTCGGCCCCCTCTGAACTGGAGTCAGCCTCACAGCGAATCTTTTACAAGAAGGCCCAGGGCCACCCTACAACCAAATCAGTGTGCCCAATGCAGGGGCTTTGGTCACTAGAAAAATTAATGCCCCCAAAATAGTGGGGAAAAGGATTTATCATTGGTTGTTATAGGGCTGGCTGGACTAGAGTGAATGGGGTGCTAGGGTTCAAAGATGCAAGGTCCCAGAGAGCCCATGGTAAAATTAAAAGTGGGGGATCAAATTATTAACTTTATGGTGGACCCTGGAACAAAAATGCCAATGGTGACTGAATCGGTGGTACTCCTCAAAAAGGCCACTGCTATAGCAAGAGTAAGTGGGGAAGAGGTGACTAGACATTTCTGCCTACTCCAAAAATGTCAGATGGGGGGACGCTGAGTGACTCATGAATTTCTAGACATCCCTGAATGTCCAGTACCTTTGTTGGGAACAGACTCACTGTATAAATTGGGGGCACAAGTGAATAACCCCATGAAACACACTCTTCAAGTGGGCTATACCATCAGTGTACTCTCCCTCCTGGTAAGCCCTCAAGATGAATGGAGGTTGCACAATCTCCTGGATGGGAAGCCAGAAGGGCTAAGTGGCCGAGAGGGACCATTAAATCAACAATGCCCTGAGGTCTGGGCATAAGACCCCCCCCCC
>SJYV01005134.1:85937-264473 GCA_006410875.1 Neotragus pygmaeus | reverse complement strand
GGGGGCCGGGAGCCGGGGCGCCGCTCCGACCGCTCGACCCTCCCTCCACGCCCGCCGCGCGGTGCCGATGCCAGTCCAGCCGACTCCGCGGCCCCGGCTCGGCCTCCCGGGTGCGGGGTCAGCCAGCGCCCTGCGCTAGCCGACCCGATCCCTCCGACCTCGGGCCCTGGGGAGCACCACCAGCCCCGGGGGACCCGCGGCCTCTCCCGGGCGTGATCACTCTCCTCCCTCTCCCCGCGCACCCCAGCGGATCCTGCAGCGGCTGCCTTCCTTCTGGGCCCCAAGGCTGCGAGAAGAGGCGGGGGTCTCCAAAACGTCCAAAGGGTTTCGAGAGCGGGAGGGAGTGCTGGATCGGGTTTAAAGACCAGTTAACAGATGGCAGAGAAACCGTGTTTGTAAAGTTTTTGAACAGAACATTTGCTAATAGACTTGCTTTGACGACTTAAGAGTGTAACTGAAGGGTCATTGAATCTAGTTGTCAGGTGGAAGAAAACAGGCCTGGCGCGGTAACATGCCCAAGAAGGAACTAGAACATCTTTTTATTAGTTTTGCCCATCATTTTGAGTTTCCCGGAGAACACTTTCCTAAGTCAATTTTATATGGAGACGGTGGGGCGGGGGTACTTCTGAGTTCTCTCCCCAAAACCTTTCAGTCCATTGTCCTGCACTGTATTTTTGTAGCCCGCCCCTGCCTGCCCCCACGAAGAGTCCCTTCGGGCCCTTTTGCTTGAGTTTAGAATGAGTTCGTGTCTTCTGACGGTTCTGGGGAATACGAGGGAATTTTCCAACTAGATTCTCCCGTTTTAAGACAATTTCCTTCTACCTTCCCCTCTTGCCCTCACCCTCCAATTTGTCCTTTTATTCCGGGTCCTGAACTCTCCCTGTCAAGCCTCCTTTTTTCTCCTCCCTTCAAAGATGGAACGGCTCCACAGAGCACAATACCCCCGCGGCCGCCTGCAGGTGGCTTCTCCAGTCCTGAAGCTGAGGAATCGCTCAGCTACTGGTCGGCCCCCTTTTCTCAGTGGGGGCCGACGCTCTTCTGCGACCCCCGCCACCTCCCTCCCTAAGGCCTCTCTCAGACCAGATCCCACAGCTGTTGACCCTTTTCCAAGAGTTGAGCTGTAACACCCAAGCCGGGAAGATCCCAAGATGAGGCTTGATCCATCGTCATTAAGGAATCTGACAACTTTTACCACGTTAGGTTAAATCATTGCCTTCTTAGTTTGAAGTCATTTGGAAGTCATTTTTCCTTTTCTCTTCTCACCGTCTCTTCTTTAAGTTCAGTTGAGCCTTTGAATTTCACGAATAGTGGGGCTGCTGACCTCAGAGTTTCCCCTCCGTCTTCCTTTCGTGCCGGAAACGGAAACCGGGCGAAACTAAGCCTCCCGCGTAGACGCGGACCTTGGCCGCGGAGAAACAGCATTCATTCCGCGAACCGCGGTGACCTCGACGGCCGGCTGACGTCGGGAACGCCGCGGCTCCTGGGCCGGGTGGGCTGCACTGATTCTCTGCAGATCCCCGAGGTCGAGGGCGGGGAGGCAAACTGGGTCCGGGTAAAAAGCGGGAGGAAGAAACAAGGCTGTGAACCGTTCAAAGGCTGAATGGGGTCGGGTTCCTGCTGCAAGTGGAGGCGAGGGTGGAGGGGGGACTCTCTACTGTCTAACCCTGTGATTCACAGCTTCTCAGAAATTTACATAATACAAGGGCGTCGATGTAAACCTAAAGGACAAAAGTAATACTTCGACAGCACATATTCCGTTTTTCGCACCGTGGACCTGGATATGTTCCCGGTGTTGGCACAGTCGCTGATTCCCTGAGCTTTTTGCTCACGCAGGAGAGTAACTGAAGTTTCACAACTGTGTTGAAAGGAAAGGAAGAGAGGGAGAAAAAAAAAGGAGAGAAATAATGATTGGCTTTAGTGATGCTGATTTAGATTTCTCATTGATGGCAAAAGAGTTCTAAAAATTGAGAGCATATGCTGTGTTCAAAAGGCAGTGGACATGATAGTAATTGGGATCCCTCATTTTCCAAAGGACCTGTTCCCTTCTTATTTGGCTAATGTGGACCTTTTAGTCGTAAAGCAAATTCATTACCCTTTAATATTAATATTAATAGGAAATTCCAATTTATTATTACCCTAGATAAGTGAAGGTCCCACTGTCATCTGGCTCCAACTGACCAACATAAATGTAAGAGCCAAACGCAAAATGCAGTAGCTACAAAATATATGTAATTCCTGTCTTACCTTTTGGATTAGGTTATTTTCTTTCTGCATTTGAACTCAGATGTGTGTGTTCAGTGGCTCAGTGGTATCCAACTCTTTGGGAGCCCATGGACTGCAGCCCGCCAGGCCCCTGTGTCCATGGGATTCTCCAGGCAAGAATACTGGAGCGGGTAGTCATTCCTTTTTCCAGGGGATCTTCCTGACCCAGGGATCAAACCCCTGCCTCCAGCATCTCCTTCATTGGAAGGTTGATTCTTTACCACTGGGGATTGTTGTAGCTGTTCAGTCTCTAAGTTGTATATGACTCTTGGTGACCCCATGGACTGCAGCATGCCAGGCCTCCCTGTCCCTCACCGTTTCTGGAGGTCACCCAAATTCAAATTCTGGAGCCCTGCTGGAGGCATTTTCTTAATGATTCCCTGTGCAACATGAGGCAAGGGAAAACCTAAGGACAAGGTTTGTGGGATCCCAGTGTCCCTTATTTTAGCAGGTGCTCTTTGGACTGGTCTATACCTCCGCCCAGTGCTTCCCGCCCGGCAAATCTAGTCCATCTGCGGGTGAGCAGTGGCATGCTCCCCTCTTGCCCAGTTGCCGAGCTGGTTGTCATTGGAAATTGGAAAGAGGAAAGGCCTTTTTTTCTCCCTTTCTACATCTGACTGTTATTCCAGCCTCCCCTTTCTCTGCAAAACCTGTGTGCAAAGTTCGCCACATTCTCTAACATTCAGTCCAACCCATTAGCAGTTTATAGTTATTTTAATTTCTAGAGATTTTAGTTAAACCTGTAAAGGCAGGAACTTAAGAGGAGAAAACATCTACTTTTTCAAGTATGCAGTGAATTCTGCCTCCACTAAGTGCCCCCACCCCATTGCTGCCCCATAAAGGGTAAATAATAATCCTCTTTCCTTCTCTTTGTTTCTTTCTATCCTTTTATAACTAGTTTCTTCAATTAGCCATTGAAATTGAGAAACTTTCCTCCCCTCTAAGAAACTTCTTCTTTGTAAGTATTCCTACCGATGTGTCCCAGACATTTTCAGGGCTGAAATAAATGATGCCAGTTTGGCGTCCTGCTTTGGCCTCCTAGCCCAGGAGTGCCAGCTTGGGGAAGGCCACACAGCTAGTGGACTCCTTGTTAACCAGAATGGATGGTGGCAGTTCCTCTTTGCCTTGAATTGTTTTTCTGTAAAATGGGACTAAATCAAAGCCTACTTTATTGTTGGGAGGCTTTGAGATTGAAAAGGGGTTTCAAAACAAAACTACTTTACATATGAAAAGCTATCCATCACCTTGTTAAAAAGTTAAGCTATAAACTTTTCCCAAATGTTTTTCAGACAACTGTATTTTAAAACAACTGTCCTGTTCATTGATTTGCTTTCTGGTTATAGACATGGAAATGCTAAAATGCACTTGAAGAATCCTATTTGCTAAATTATTTTTTCACAATCTTGAGGACTTTCTTTATCCTTGGGGGCCTGCTCTCCCACATCCAGCCTTGAGTTCCCCAGAGGACAATTTCTTCTGTAGATGTGCGAATTAGCCTTTCACAAAAGCTTTTCAAAAATCCCAATTTGATTAAGGCAGATTTCATCTCTTTAGAAGTTGCTATGCATTTCTAAAATTAATCAAATTTCTGATAGACTGTCCTAATTATATGAAAGAACACATCTAGCAATCACCCAATGTAACAAAACTAGGCAGTTTGAATAAATGACTATAAGTAAGCTTCTTCAATATAGCAACTTGGATGTGTGTTTAAAAAATTATTACCCAGTTCTGGGTTTGTATGTGAGGGTTGGGGGAGGGATGCTTAACAAAAGCTCTCCCCTGATACAATTTGCTGCTACCCTGGCATTTTTCTGTTTCACTTTTTGACTTTTTGAAATCGAGTCCTGTTGAGTTCTGACCTTTTACTAATATAACCCCTTTTAATGAAATTTTTTTCTACCTCCCTACCAAAATCTCCTTCTGAAGTTACAATTAGCTTTGTTTCCTTGACATTTTAAGAAAATACCCTTAACAACAAACTTCAGCATTTAAAGTTTTCTTTTTGGCAATCACACCCAAGAGAGGCGTTACCAGTTGGATGTCAGAAAGGAGGTGGTGTTAAAAGGCAAACCAGGGACTTCCCTAGCAGTCCAATAGAAATCTGCCTTGCAACAATGCAGGGGTTCCATTCCCTGGTGGGAGAAATAAGATCCTACAGGCCAGGGAGCATCTAAGCCCACTTGCCTCAACTACTGAACCCAGGTGCTATAACTGGAGAGTCTGTGGGTGGCAACTAAGACCCGATGCAGCTGAATAGATAAATAAATAATTATTTTAACAAAAGAGGAAAAAAAAAAAGGCAAACTGGAATTGACAAAGTAGGAAAAGAACTTGACACACCACTTTCAGTTTTTGCAAAGGTGCATACAGTGTGGAGGCTCCATAAATGAGCCTGTGCCAGGGCCCAGGAAAGTGTCTACTCTGCCCGAAGGTGCTTGAGTTTGAAAGCAACTCTTCACTTCCTCCCGGACCAGAGAACCGATAATCCAAGGGATGGACAACACAAAGGAGATTTCAGACAAATCTAGAATATGATTATTGGCTGATTTAGTTTTTAATCGCACTGCAAATAAGTACACAAATAAAGCTAACTTTACTATAAAATGCAGTGTAGGGGAGATAAAAGTCACTGTGGCATTCCGGAGTGGGAAGCTGCAGGTGGGGCCATGAAATCGTGTTCCCTGTGTCTGTAACTCTGCAAGCACGATATCTTAAAGGACTGAGGCGGCCAAGGAACATCCCTCCAGTATTAAAAAAAAAAAAAAAAAAAGCAGCTCTAGTCCTGGCACAAAGCGGGGCTTGGAATGTTTCTCTTTGGGGAATGATCGGTTTCTGCCTCCTCAAGGCCACCGCGTGCCCTGGCCCCGGCGTCACCGGGGGCTCGCATCTCCCCCACCACGGGCATCCTGGTTTGTGACCCTGGGCGCGCCTTCGCCCCACGCAGGGTCTCCACGCTATTGGCGTTTTTCCAACAGCCTACAAGAGCTGTCAGTTCAACGCTCGGGGCAAGACTCCGTGCTGGCGGTTATCCTCAACGCTGCCGTTTATACTTGGCTGCCCAGGCTGAGGTCACGACGGCTGAGGTTGGGACGTCCTTTGAACTCCTCTGCCTCTCTCCTGGTGCCGCTTCGCATTTTCCAAGTGCTTTCCGTGCGAGCATTTCTGGGCTGACTCAGGACGTCATTCTAGCTTCCTTAAACTTTGGGAAACATTAATGAACAGCAATTTGTCCTTGAAAGTCTCTTGAACTCAACCTCCTGGGCACCGGCCGAGGCCTGGGATTCCTCGCTTGTGGTTTGACACCCCCAGATCGGAACCGTACAGTTTCGGAGGCCTTGGCTAACAATATACCCATGTGGATCCCAAGACACGTCTCCAGCGGCCTCCCCTCCCAACAGCAAGGCCGAGGAATGCTGGCACTCTTTGGAGACAATCGAGTTGACCCACCCTGTCTCCTCCCCTTCCACCAGGCTGGCCTTATAAATAACCCTGGAACTGGACAGTCCTAGCCAGTCCACGGACATGCCAGGGACAGGGCTAAAGGTCCGCAGAGATGACTGATCTAGAAGGACCCTCAGCCAACCCGGAGGAACTGGGTTGTGGGAGAGTGGTCGTGTATATTGGCAGAGGCTGACCTCCTACAATTTCTTCTGAATCCACCCCCACATTCAGAAATAGTTTACAGGGGACTTCCCTGGCAGTCCATCCGTTGAGACTCTGCATTTTCATTGCAGTGGGCCCCGGGTTCAATGCCCGGTCAGGGAAATAAGATCCCACATGCCCCGTGGTATGGCCAAAAAAGAAAGAAAAACAAAAAAAATTAACAATGGCCACAACTGCTTACATGCTTCTAACTCTCACAATCACCTTCTTTACAGAGAGTTTAAGTACCTTTCCTAAGGAGAAGAGCTCGGAGGAGGGGACAACATGTAGCTGTTGGGGTTCAAACCCAGGTTTTTCTAGCTCTTAAGTTCCTGGCTTTTTACGGTTCCGTAAAGCTGTGTCGCGTGCGTTCGCTTCTGGGTAGTTCTTTACACCGGGATCTTTTTCGCATTGTTGCCTAGCTTCCTTTCTCTAGGTACATACTCACACTCCAGGGTCTCCTCCTCCCTTAAAACGGTCACGTATTGCGCTCCGATAGAGGCTGTGGTTGACTGTCCCTGTGACTTCTGGATAACCCAGTTCTCAGAGCTTTGCGCTCACAGCGCCTCTGTTCCTTGAAAGTGTCTTACTTCAACCTTACAGAGATGAAGGCAGGTGCGCCCCGCAGCATCTTCCAGCCCGAACCTGGGCGCGGGTGGGGGTGGGGGTGGGGTCCCAGTTTGGGGTTGGGCCACTTCGGAGCTGTCCCTGCTGCTGGGCTCTACCGCGCTCCTCTGCGTCTGCCAGGCCCCTAGGCTTGACTCCATCTGCAGCGAAATACCTGGGCCAAGTGAGCCGTCCGCCTTTCCGGAAGGTTCTTGCGGGTCGAGAGTCGTACTTGAAGGGAAAAGGCGACCCCCGCCCACGGCGTCTCCCTGCACAGCACCGGGGAAGGGGCGACGTGGGGACCCAGCCCCACCCTTCCGAGCCCCCACACACTGGTCCTCGGAGCTCCGGGCTGAGCCCGCGGCGGTGGGACGGGTGGAGGTTGTCGGCCGGGCGGGGCACGCGGGGAAGGGCGAGCGCAGAGGCTCCAGGGCCGACTGACTGCGCGATCTCCCGGAGACATCGCTCTGCTAGCGGCACGTGAACAGCTCTCGGGAATATCGATCTGTCACCTCCATTTAGGGATCCGGACCGGGAAATTTCCATCTTCTGTGTCGGGAAGAAATAAAAGCGATCGAGCTCTTGCTCTAATTTCCTACATCGGGCCTTTTACCGAAGGCGTGGCGGGAGGGTCTCTGGGGGGCCGGGTGTGCCCGGGGTCCCGGGCCTGGAGTCTCCGCGGGCCTTCGCGGGGTGGCTGCGGGCGCGCCCCTCTCGCGGCAGAGGGAAGGGGTTTCAGGGTTCAGGAGTGGCGAGGGCTGAGTGGCCGCTTTCCCACTAAGGGCACCTTCCTGGAGCTCAGGCACCCCCTCACCCTCAGTCGCCGCGGGGCCAGACCGGCTGTGCCCCTGGGGGCGCGGCAGGAGCCCCGAGTTGCTTGGCCCGCGCGCTTATTGCAAAAGTAGCAGGAAATCCTTTCTCCAGAGCGACGGACAATGAACAAGAAGTAAAGGGAATTCAAGTGGAAAAATCCGTGAATACAAGAGCGACCCACAGCTGGAGCTGCGTTTCCATTAAGCTCTGTGTGGTTCTTTCCCTTTCCGGGAAAAAGGCATTATTATTATTTTTCTCCAACAAGTGCTTGGAGACACTTTCCCTGTAGATGTGTTATTTAACAAACCCATTCCGGCTGGATATTAGACTGTATTATTTAGTTTCTCCTGTAACAGTCACCAAACTGTCCAAAGAAGGTTCCCCCCGCCCCGCCCTTTCTCAAGACGTTTAGGACGGTAGAGAGATTCCTTTTAAGTTAAAAATTATTTTCATTTCAAAAATTGTGCTACATTTGTTAGATTTTCAATTAAATTCTTAATTTATAAAAAAACCCACTTGGCTTCCTTTTAATAGACAGATGCTTTGGCATTCATCTTCACAGTTACACACACCAATGAACAACAATAAGTTATTTCAAGCAATTTGCAGTTATATTGAAGAGCATCTCTGGGCAAAAACCCAAAAATAACTTCACTCTTTTACAGGATAACTTTATAAATTTCTTTTCAAACACCTTCCTGTGGCTCAAAGGTGAGTCCACACAGTCCTTATAAAACCGTAAAACCGTGAGCATCTCCACTACCTGCCTTTAACTGTTGTCCTCTCTGTGCAAGCCAGTGGAGACTGGAGTTGGGAAGCAAACTTTCAGAAATCTCCTGGGTGTACAAGGGAAGAATACCCAAATTGGAGAGAAGCTACAAGAGGCTGACCAGCAAAGAAGGCTAGTGACCAGCAAAGAAGGTGACATAGGTCAGATCAGCAGGGAGACCCTCCTGGTCCCAACTAATTTCCTTCCCATACAACACATGCTTTCCCCTTTATTTCTGAATTCTATCAGCTAGATAGTCCCTTGAATATATATATGGCTAAGAGAGTGGGGTCATCAATTATTCATTTTAGGACAAAATGTACCAATTACTCTTAGACATGCTGTGTCAAGGATTTGCCTGGTAGCTCAGTGGTAAAGAACCTGTCTGCCAATGCCAGAGACTTGGGTTTGATCCCTAGGTCAGGAAGATACCCTGGAGAAGGAAATGGCAACCCACTCCAGTATTCTTGCCTGGGAAATCCCCTGGACAGAGGAACCTGGTGGGCTACAGTCCACGAGGTCACAAAGAGTTGGACAAGGCTTAGCAACTGTGTGTGCTCAGTCATGTTCGACTGCTTGCAACCCTTAGGACTGTAACCCGTCCGTCAGGGGATGTTCTCGACCCGGGGATCGAATCCCCGTCTCTTGCTTCGCAGGTAGACTGTTTACCAGATTTAGTGACTAAACAACAAACAAGCTGTGTCAAAGAATCAAGCATTTGACATAAAGGAAAATAAGTGTGAGTAATTTCCAAGTAGAGAGCGATTTGAGCTGTGCAGAGCTAACTTGGGGAGGGTACCACTGGGAATTTGAGGGTAGCATGACTGGACAGTCGAGGACTTGAAAAAAGGATAGTATTGGCGTGATGGTGGACAAGAAAGGAAAGGACAGTATTCCAAGACAGACTGCCTGTCAACACAGAGTGGGTCTCTAATCCAGGAAAGGGGAAGAAATTTCCTGTCCTGTGTATTTTGTAGTATAGGGTCTCCTACCCCTAGAACCCAGCACTGATCAAATACAATATTTTATAGTATTTTAACTGTGGTCCAGTCTAGGTCAGGCACGAGAATAAATGTGGAGAGCCAAGAAGTTGTTTCACTTCCAATGCTTCAGAAATTATGTTTACACAAGTTCAGGGGTACCTTCACTTATTCTGCATTCACTTAGTTCATTTAAAAATTATTTATGGGGACTTCCCTGGTGGTACAGTGGTTAAGACTCTGTGCTTTCCACTGCAAGGGATGTAGGTTTGATCCCTGGTTGGGGAACAAAGATCCCACGTGGATACTATGCAGCCCAAATAAATAAATTTTTTTTAAATTTAAAAATTACTTATGAATGAATGCTGACATATTTTTGAAAAAAAAAATCAAAGGGAAATACTAATTCAAAATTATAGCCAGAAAATCTCTTGGAGGAAGAAAAAAATGTTAACTAAATGTCAATTGCTAGTTAACATTATTTGCATTTCTAGTATTACTCATTATTAACACTAATTGATAATGTTAACTAGTAGTACATAATATATGAGTGTGTAGTCAACACTATCTTTGCTATGGAAATGTGCTGTCATTGTAACTAGTTCTTTGAACAAGTGTGTGCCTACTAGGTGGAAAGGAGTGTTAATATCTCATACTCAATTGATTATAAATAAAGAAAATAAAAACACAGAGCCAAACTCTTGAGATGTTTGTAATACTGCTAACATTTTTTTTTACTGCATTTAATTTATATAATCTTAATAAATACAGAGGTGGTTAGGACCAAGCAGACTTCTATTGCCTGCAAGCTGTTATGCTGAGAAGTAGAACATGGTATGTTGAAGGCAGCACATTTATTACCCACACTCTGAGATTTTTCTTTATACTTGAAAGAAGACATATTCAGAATGAAACAAGACACAAGCCCATTACATAATCTAGTCTATATTTAGGTTTGGCGATCCATTAAGCCCAGGAATACACCTGCAGACCAATTTGGAGTGCTAAGAACCAAGGTTACACATCACAACAATGATAAATTAACTAGGAGACAAACCTTGCACATAAATGATAAACTGTCAAGTACACACCATTTTAACAAGGGTACGTAAGATGGGACTGGCACAATGATTAGAAGTGGCTTATTCTCACAATGTTGTATCATGAGAAATACATATCTCACTTCACAACACAGGACATGACTTTGATGTTATTACAGAAAACAAAAGTCAAATCTTCAAAAAAAGATTCATGTTCCAATCACAGAGCCAGCCAAAGATCATCATTTTAGATCAAACTACACACACAAAAAGGCTGTTTTTTTAAAAAAATACTTGCATTTTCTCCTTTAACTCTAATTCCACATTAACTTTTTAAATGTAGCATGAAATACAAGCATTTATATTTGGTCCAAACAATCAATGTAATTACAAGAACAGGTACAAAATAAAGCCAAGGTCCTCCTTGCTTCTGCAGAGCCGCGTGTCATCAGCCTTCTTCTTCTTCATCACTGTCTTTCATCGTGATGCCCTGAAGTCCTCCTCCTTCTGAAACAGAAGCTGTAGCCTCTTCTACCGTTAATCGTCTGTGTAGGGTGTCATAGGTCTTACTGTTCAGGGTGCCTTCCAGCACACCCTGCAGTCGGAAGTCCCTGTAGGTTTTCTGGATGAAGAAGAGAGAAACTGCTTAGGTCCCTTACAGATTATATGTATGGATGTATATGCGTGCATGTGTGCTAAGTTGCTTGAGCTGTGTCTGACTCTTTGAGACCCAGTGGACGGTAGCCTGTCAGGCTCCTCTATCCATGGGATTCTCCAGGCAAGAATACTGGAGTGGGTTGCCATGTCCTCCTCCAGGGATTTTCCTGACTCAGGAATTGAACCGGTGTCTCTTGTCTCTTGCATCAGCAGATGGGTTCTTTACCACCAGTGCCACCTGGGAAGCCCCTACGGATGTATATGTCTAAATGTATATATACTCAGTCGGCATTTCAAAAATGATCTGGTACAATTCACTAATGGATTCAGATTGTAGCTGCCCATGTCAGTCATCCTGCAGGTGTAGTTCCAGGGAGAAAATGAAATGAGAGAGACTTCTGATGATGCTATTCAAACTGGAATCACTCTGAGTAGATCAAAATGTTGTGACTGTCAGATGACAATTGAGCTTTTTTAACCAAAATATTACTAACTGCACAGGATTTACTATTTGAATAACCTGTAACAAAAGTAAAATGATAAATACTTATGTACATTTTCAATGTGAAGAATTCTTAGTTTTTCAACTGAGGATTCAAAAATACATTTTATAAACTGCATTAGATTTTGGGGTGTGTGTGGAGGGAAGACGATTAATCCTAAATGCTAAAATAAGTCTGCATTTTTAGCATTTGTGAATTATAAAGTTTATTTATATGTATACGGGGTAAAAATCTGTGAGCACCTGAATGGCCCTAAGAATTTTGCTCTTCTGAAATTGCCTTGGAATGTGAAGTGCTAAATTCCAGCATTAAGACATATTTACACTTTTGTGAAACAGTAAATTATTTGGTGTATTATGTGTCAGAAATAGAACAAATACCATTTTATTGTTTATACAGTGGTTCTTAACAACAGAAATAACTACACAACTCTGATTTCTGTGGCTCTTAAGATATGTAAACTATAGAATTTTCCTCATTTTACTTTTCCCCTTAAGTGAGACTTTCTTCACATGTGACTTTTTTATGACTAAACAAGGCTGGCATTTTATTATTGATTTTTAAAGTTGTAGTTAGTTGAATGGGGGATCAAAATGTAAATAAAGATAGCTTATTCTATAGAAACACTTCCAAGGCCATTAAAATGCTAAATATCTTTAATGTTTGTTTTTTTTCCTGTCCTATGTTAGATTTGGAATAATAAACAGCCAGGTTTTAATGGATTGTCCCAGAGTATCAGTACATATCCATGTGCCAGTTTTTTGTTCTAAATGATTGCTAAAAGTCACTTTTTTGGAGTTTGCACTTAGTAGAAGAAAAAAGTCAAAGAAGAAGGAACGTTGTACTTTCTGGCCCAATGTAACAACTCCAATAGCTGAAACATTATGGAATGCCTGATTTCACTCAACACAATTAAAAGGAAAATATAATATTTAGACAGTTGAGCTGAAGGTGCTTATTCACTTGAGGGCAGAAGTGCTGATGTATGGCATCTTAAGCCCCTGGATATACACACCTGGTCTATGAACAGACTTCTGGGAAGGAGCAGAACCATTACAAGGTAGTGGGGTCATTGGTATTTTCACATTTTATCTTCTTGTCATCTAGGATTTGATTTATGCCCTGTGGTATCATTCACATTTCAGAAGTGATGTTCTCTTGTCATAAATAAAATGCATATTTGAAAAGTCTACCACATGTCCAAAAAATAAACTGAACTGTGAGGGACACGGACTGTATCTGAGGTCAGCATCTTAACAGCAAGAAGAGTTTGGTACTTTTTTTTTTTCCTTGTGAAAGTGAAAGTGAAGTTGCTCAGTTGTGTCCGACTCTTTGCAACCCGTGGACTGTAGCCCACCAAGCTCCTCCGTCCATGGGATTCTCCAGGCAAGAACACTGGAGTGGGTTGCCATTTCCTTCCCGACCTAGGGATCGAACCCAGGTCTCCCACATTGCAGGTAGACGCTTTAACCTCTGCACCACCAGGGAAGCCCTTTTTTTTTTTTTTGATTTTAATATTTTATATTAAGACACATAAAACCTACCATCCTCATTGTCTCTTTCTAAACCATTCTGTGCCACTAGGGAAGCCCTCTAAACCATTAAACCTTATTATTACTATGGTGATATTTCACACCAAAACTTATGCAATTTGCTCCAGAACCCACAAAGTAACTGCTAGGCCAATTTTGTCTAGAAAATCTGGTAACTAGTTTGCATGGTATTGCTACATAAGAGATTTGTGGTCAAGCCTTTAACAGTCTAACAGGCTAAAATATATCAAGCATACAAAATATTCATCTACAGATAAAGCATCTGAAATAAAGTATTATTGTTCCACTGGCAATTATATACTGAGTTTGTGAGTCCTACTTTCTTATTTTATTGGAATGGCTTTCTTTACATTTACTCTAATTATCAATAAGTTGGCTGGGACAGAGATGTAGTGTGGATTTGCCATATTAAAGGCTTTGCAGTTTTGTATAAAATTGGTCTCTGCTTCCTTATTTTATTAGGAAGTAATAAGCCATTAGGGGAACTGCAGGGCAGGAACCCTTGCAATTTCTCTCTTTCTCTTTTTTTAGAATTCATAAAATGTTATTGACACGTAGAGATCCTCTGTGGCTGCCAAGAAGGTCTGCTTGGCTCTTACTTAAGACAAGTGCCTGCCGCGGGGTGCTGCTCACTTGTTGTCTTTTCTCCTGATGAAAGAGGCAGCTCATTTATGTTAACTGCTTCAAAATGTCAAATGGCCTCTAGGGAGAACAGCAATCCATCAGCCATTTTATTTGAGGATTCTATTTTACCCTTCCCCAAATAAATCATTCTGATGTTACAACTTTGTTAATTTCTTAGTTCTACATCCTCTGTGAGAATTTTATCGCAATTTGTATTTTCTTAGTGAGCAACATGAATGAACCAATGACTGTCTAGGTGTCTTCATGGGGCAGAGTTGGTTATCCTATACATTTTGATGGCATCCAGGTCTCCATGGGCACAGAAGAATGACAACGCTTGCAAGGACCAGGCTTCTAGAGTCTAGTAGCTGGGCTCCTGAATAGAATGCACTACTCTGCTGTAACAGGCAGGTCCAGTCTATGTGATGTGGATATTCGGAAAGACAGCCTATTCAGAGCCTGCACAACTCTATACATGTGCTGTTTAACAGCTGTGTAAATTCACTGGAAAATGAACATTATAACTACATAGGCTCCAAAGAGTGATGAATCTATGTATGAAATTGGCTAGTGTCTGCTTATATTCAAAGTAGAAAAAAATAATTAGAACACTAAATTAATTCATCCTAATTTTCATTGTAAAAATAACTACTTTTAATTATTAAATAAAACAGTAGGACTTGATTAAATGCATCAGTCCAAGAAAGTATTGACTGAGTTTAGCGGCCTGTTTGTGAAAAATAAAACTTGGAAAGCCAAACATATATACATGAAATTTAATTTCATATTTATCAGTCTTGATTGCTGGTAGCCATAATGAACACTATATTAAAATAAGATTAAAATACAAGATAGATTGACTTGGAATAAAATAGAAATGTCACCCTGTAATTAACAAAATTATTAATTATTTTTCCTGCTAACTATGTGAATGGCTAGTGAACATTAGAAAAGAAACGACTTTGAAAGAAAAAAATGATGGGTTAATAAAACATGCAGATTCTTATTCTAAAAACAAGAGCTTACCAACTTATCAACTAATATCAGTCACCTAAGTTCGTAATTTCTGACATCCTGAATACAGCAGATATTAGCTTGAAAATATGGCTGATCCTAAGGGATATTAGCTGATCCTAAGCTAATCCTAATATTAGTCACATTATTGACTGCAGTCTTAACATGTACATATATTTAGAATATAAACACAGATTATTCTGATTATCTTTTATGAAAAACAAACTTCATTTGAAAGCTCTCCAAGTCACGTTTATAGAAACAAGGAAGAAATCATAGAGGAGCTAAAGCAAATATGAACATATCGTGGTGTGTTTTCACTTTTTTTGTAAAATAAATAATACCTGGTTAAAAGTGTTCTAGATCAAAGGTAGTTTGTTGATTGAAATGGAATGTTATTTAGTGTATAAAAGTTACTGGATGGCTATAATTTTACTTGCTGTTTATGACTAATCATGATTGCTATCACTGTGACATCATAGGTCTGGTTCTGTTCTAGCAGATTTGCCAATTTCTGACTTTAGAACTTTCCTCTTGGTGGGTACTTTAATCTATGATAACTTCTGTGTCTATGGTACAAAAGAGTTTGCAATCTAATGAGACTGCAGGAACCATGAGAATGGTTGAAAATATTTTAATATGAATAAAACTTTTAATGATGTGATACAATGGTTCTTCTCAAACTTTATCATCTATCAGAATCCTCTGGAGGGCTTGTTCTTGTGCAGATGGCCAGGTGCTGCTCTCAGACACTCTGATTGAGTTGGTCTGGGGTGGAGCCAAAGAATTTGCATGTCTAAATTCTCAGGTGATGCTGGTAATGTTATATCAGGAATGACATTGTCAGAACCACTGCATAGATGTGTGTGTACACATACACATACGAATATATATACATATGTATATATGTGCATAAAGATACATGCAAATATATAGGCACACATACATATAGATAAATACATGAAAGTGAAGTGAAAGTGTTAGCCATTCAGCTGTGTCTGACTCTTTGCAACCCCAAGGACTGTAGCCCAGAACCGCTGATTTGCAATAGCTTAGAGTTCTGTTTCGGAGAAGGCAATGGCAACCTACTCCAGTATTCTTGCCTGGAAAATCCCATGGATGGAGGAGCCTGGTAGGCTGCAGTCCATGGGGTCGCTAGGAGTCAGACACGACTGAGCGACTTTACTTTGCCTTTCACTTTCATGCATTGGAGAAGGAAATGGCAACCCACTCCAGTGTTCTTGCCTGGAGAATCCCAGGGACGGGGGAGCCTGGTGGGCTGCCGTCAACGGGGTTGCACAGAGTCGGACACAACTGAAGCGACTTAGCAGTAGCAGCAGCAGAGTTCTGTTTTTGGCCAAAATGTAGAATTTGTCTCAATTTTAATAAAAAGTTATACCTGTGGTACATTCTGCATTTCTACTAGAATTTATATGGTGTGAAAAATCATGTGAGTTTTAAAGGTGTGAATAAGATATTATCGTAAAGTCCCTCCTAAGTATACTCTTGAAAAGCATAAGTCAAGACAGCCTTGGTGAACTGAGATTACATCTGTTGGTGGTTATGGATGGTCCCCAATACTCACACTGATCATCTTTCACATATTGGGGTATGCTTCCAAAAGAATTCAGGCAGTGACAACGTCTGAATTTCATATCAGGATATAATGGAGATTCTCCTTGTCTTAGGGGCAAATATAATTCAAAATCCTTCTAATGATATATTAATAAATATGAAGGAAATGTATGAGGAAAAAACATTGCTGTAACTAAGATAATTAATACAAAATTATTATGGACCTACTACATTTAGGTAAATATGGTAGGGGCTTTATGTATATTATCTTAAAATGTGATTCCTTGGTAACAAAATATTTTTTATTAGTGGAAACACGATAAATCTGTGTTTATTTCATAGTCTCACTGAAAATGGAATGAACAGCAGTGCATCACTGCCAACAGGGATGTTTTTAAAGTACTTACATCCACTCGGTTCTATTAAATATGATTTTCTTATATGTCAATATCTTGCCATTATTCTTTATAGCTTGGTGGGCAATTCATGTCTCAACACATTTTTTTTACCTTCACAATCTTGATGAGAGTCTTCAGTTGGTAAATATGAAGCTGAAGGTCTAATCTATCAGCCAGCCACACACAGATGACTTTCATTGAGCTGCTGTACCATTGCTGCAAAGAAGGATGGGGGCAGAAGGCAGGAGAACAAAACAAGAAAACAACCTCTGCAGTATTCATTTAACAGATTTGGTAATGAGGGGGTAATGAAACACTCCAAAATGACCACAGATCAGCACTTGAAGTCAATAATGCTATAATTTCCTGTTAACAGAATTGTATGTTTTGCTAGAAAATCTGCTAAGTTGACCCGGGCTGTTCTTTATATGAACTAACATTACAGTCTTTCAGCTGCAACATATTCATGGGAAACAGTATTTTTGCATTTGCAGCCTAGCAGCCTGCTTTGTAATTTATAGGTAACAATGGGTACTAAATACATAATATGGGAGTGAATGGACTGCCAAGCAGCAGGAAAAAAATGGGTAAATTATTTTCAAAGGGAAATTTCCCATTAATCTGTAGGTTATGTAAAAATCAGTAGATGCCATAATGCATGTAGGCAATATCTAGAAACAGCATTTTAAAGGAGGGATGGCAAAAAACATCCACAGTTTACTAACCTTTAATCCCCCAAAACACCTTTATCTATTACTAGTTGTTAAGTATTTGCCAAGATGGCTTAAAACCACCTAAAATAAAGATTTCAGATCTTAGAAAGGAATGTTATCAGGATGGAATTCTTGTGTCTTATAAGAATTACAAAAACACATGTCAGTTGACCAAATTATAAAAGAAAACAATCTGTTTCATTTTGCAAGTGTTTTCAGAGGGTTCATGTTTTCTGTTTATGAAACTCTCTTGAGGGGAAAACTGAAATTCTCCTCTAATGTACTTTCTTGCTCCTATATAATGTCTGTGAGTATTGTAAAAAGAAATTTTGTTCCCATTTTCAAGAAAAGGCAATCTGCCATTAGTGATGACATTTTAAGGGAATTGGTACTCATATGCCAGAGCCAGGTTTAGGTAATACTGTAAGAAAATAATGCTATTCATTCAGATAATGTGAGAAATATCAACGTCCATGCAGCATTTAGGAAGTGACACAAGAGTTTTTGAGAGAGAAGGGATTTTGTGCCTTGCTTGGACATACAAAAACAGTGACACCACAGATCATAAATGCATGTGCATTTGTTGTTACGTATTCAAACAGAAAAAAAATCTTCATATTTCTTCCACAATAAAGGAGTAAATTCAAATTTCTAAAGGAAATCTCAAGTGATGTAAGTCTGAAATTCACCTGGACTTGCATTTTATAACATGTTCTAACAAAATCTAGTGTAAGGAATGGTAGTTTAAGCCTAATGTAAAAATGAATTGGTTTAAGATTTCATCAGACTTATTTCTATTAATTGGTAGGTATACTGACACACATGCATAAAATGAGATAAGCTATTTGAAAATGAGTAATTGATCTACTGAATACTGTGATATCAAATGGATGAATGACCATTCCAGTTTTTAAACTGTGAGATGGGCTAAGGTTTTTTTAAAAAATGTTTTTCATTTACCCAATTTTGCTTTTTCCTAATGATTACTTTCCTAACTTTCAGAATGTGTAAAGGTATCAGATACAAGTTTAATAAAACAAGATAATCCTAAATTCTTTAAAAATAAACTAATAAATTCAGTACTTCAGCTGACATATTAAATCTTAATAGATTAGTATCTGATATTTAAATCCTCTATTTTCTTATTTTAAATGATAGCCTCAATTCTTAAGTTCTATTTTAATGCAAGCAAACACTCACAGGTATTGGTGATATTGAATATGAGTATACTGAAGTAACATAACACTCTTACCTCGACTCCACTCTCCAAGTACCTTGAAAGCTAAAATGTAGCCGAAATGGTTATGACTCTTAAATTATAGCGCTTCTTCAAGGGGTAATTTAGTTGGGGGACAAAATATAATATATTGTACTAAGTTTATAACATACGCAATAATCTGTCTGTCAGACTGTAAGTTACTATATATGTGGTAAGTTATATGAGTTTGAGATAAATGAAAATACTTTCTTAAAATTACTCCTTATGCATCTTATGTTCTTAAAGAATCCACAGATAATTTAAAATTAATGTAACTTCATTTTTCTATTACATGTAAATGATAGTTATGATTAAGTGATAATTGAAATGACATCTAATATAACACAGAAACTTATTATTAATACAACTTCTTTAACACAATGCCAAAATTGTAATTTTAAAGAAGAATAATTTGGAAATCAAATATCTAAAGTTAACTATAAAATCAGAGAAAAAGAATTAATGTTAATAAAATGCTTAAGCCACTTTATCATCATCTTGCTTTAAAGGCAAACAAATTATTCTACAAGGAACATTCTATAAGATAAATTATTTCATCCACTAATCATGCATAATTTTAATTCCCAAGTCAAAGCATTTTGAAGAACTTCAGCGAAAGCAAGCAAATGAAGAGAAAATAAGCAGCTTAACTTAGAGTTTATGGTGTTATGAAGAATAAGCTCACAAACCAAAAAACCCCTCACTAGGACTGCTTCTTTCTTATATATGCTGAAACATACACACACCAAAAAAATAAAACCACCAAACAAAACAGATGTCAGTAGCATTCCCCTATTTCTGGAGCTGGGATAGAAATGTTCTTCTTTTGGGTAGAGGTCCCGTTTTTTTTATTTTGAGAAAAAATTCAAAGGTAAGTTAGCTTCATTCCCCTCAGCCACCCACCCACTCTACCGAAGCAAACCAATCCCCCAAAACAAAGAAAAAAAAATTTGAAAGGGGTGAATGTGCAGTGAAGTGTGACTGTCAGAAAATGTGCTTTCAGTTTGGAAAAGTTAATTTTATAAAGCAAGTTGGTTGACTATTCACTTTTCCCTTCAGGGGATGACAAGGAAGGGGTGCTGGAGCTTGCACTCAAGTCATGGGTATGGCATTACTGCTTATTCTCTGCTTGGTCTACTTAGGAATAAAGCAGTAAGTGTATATTCTGCACTCTTTTTTTTTTCCTCCATCAATCCATGCCAGCAGTCTACCACTTTAACAAAAAATATGTGGTTTTTTTTTTTCTTTTTGTGGTTCATTCAACTCCTGTAAGGGCATGCATTACTCACTTCATTTTCTTGAGATATCTCTTTTAAAGCAAAAATAAAAGAAAAGGAAAGGCTAGGGTTGACTCTGTGAGACCCCTGTATTTATTCACACTTATTGTGCATGACTGTAGACTGGTAAATCATATTAGCGGCCCGTCTCCCCATCAAGCTGCTACTTGCTTTCCAGCACTGGGAAGGTTCAACAAATCAACAGGAGCACGGAAAACAGAACATCAGTCTAATCTAGTGTTTAAGGTGAAGTTTTCAAACCCAATCTAAGAAGATCTTTAGAGCAAGCAACAAGCTGAAGGGCTCAGAAGGTGGTATTGACAATGAAAGAGTGTTGAAATATTGAGAAGCGCAGCACTTGTGCATTTTTAATAACAAGAGGGTCAACAAGGACACAGCTCCCTTAGTGCCAGGAGTTGCCACTGACTATGGAAATTGCCACACCAGGGCTATAAACGCTTGCAGTTCATCAGCTTTCTTAAACAGTTCATCAGCTTTCTTAAACACCCTGAACCCCCTCAGTGGACCTTTAGTCTTGAATTAACAAACCAAAGCAATGAAAGAGGGTGCATTCTGAATGGCTGGCATTGATCCCCAACTGTGTCAGCACTGCTACAGGCCCTGAAAAACTCTCTCCATTGTCAATAGAAATTGACAAACCTCGTCTCCTAAATAGTGCAGCTGAGCCGGGCGGGATCTACGCAGCTGTAAAGGGCGCTGCTCTTGGGGCCGGGGAGCACTAACAATGGAACAAGCATGAGCTCTTTGTCAGTCCCAGACTCGGCAATTTTCTAACAAGGATTAAAGTTGTTTCTCGGCAGTGCTGGTTGAAAAGAGATTTAGCAACACACCGTGCTTTCTTCATGCAAGTTAAAGAGAAATAGTTAAGGAATTTCATTATTCTCCTGACTAGTCGAAATACAAAACAAATATATTAAATATGCACGGCTCCCTTTTCTGCCTAATTTATAACATTTGGAGGCAAGAGGATTCAATGCACTATAACACTTCTTGCCTGGAAACAAGCACTCTACCTTTATTTTGGAAGTTTTATATATTTTTCTTTTTAAGAAAGTCCAGCCGCTTGCCACCTGGAATGAGGTCTCAATACATACTAATGCACAATGTCTTCAGACCCTCTGGGGCTGATATTCCTAAATCTGAATCACAGGACCCCGTAGAGTCCATGTATTACGGCGGCTTCGAGCAAATCATTTGTCATAATGCGGCTTCTGATGATGATGGCTGGGTAAAAATAACTGCTTTGCTGGGGAACAAATCTGTGATCTATTTTCTGCTTAAGTGTTTAGCTTTTTTATTGATTATGAATTGGTACAACTAGTTGATATATTTTCATTCTTCTCCAGCTAGTCTCGTCTCAATAGGTGAACAACAGAAAAAAAACACAAAAATCCCACAACCAATACTTTTAGTGCCTCCAGATATGGAATGGCTACATTTCCACAGTATGTATGTATTTCTTCATTTATTTCAAGAGGAGCCATCTGTTTTTATCAGAGTCAAGTCACTGTGTTGAAATGAAATACCATCTAGAAAATCTCATCTGAGGAAGTATGTACCTCTTAAATGTTAAGATGAATTGAATAAAAGAACAAATAACAGTCCTGAAAAGGTGAAGGTTTTGAAAAATCTGATAAAAGCATCCTTTAAGATCATGTTGTGGCTTTAGAGGGCTACAAAATATTTAGAAAAGTGAATACCTTACAGTTTCACCAGTACATTAAAAAGTAAATATAAATGCTTCTTTATATGGAGTACTCCTTTGGTCCACAGTACATCTGTTTGACATAATTAAATTTGTGGTCACTCACTTCTCATTTCTTAACACTAAAATGTACTTTTGATGTAATAATTCCATCTTTCCCCCCTCTATTCAAGGCATCCCCCAGAAACAATTATATTTGATTCCACAAAACAGATCCTCAAAACAAGCATTTTGAAAGTTCTAAAGTGTGGATTTTTGTTGGTTTGGAATAGGATTAGGGCTATATTTAAGGAAAACTGAAACCAGTCTATTACGTTTAGAATACAGGAAGTGTTCAACCCAATCTACATCTATCAACCAGCTGGACCCAGAGGCATGCAGGAGGACTTAGCAGCTGAGGGCTGGTCATGAACACACGAGAGAAGGACATCATCAACACAGAAGCTTCGGGGGCTGAGTACCCAGAAGCCCTGTGAGGCTACCATTCACTTGACTGAGCCTCTTGCTTTCTGTATGCCTCAGTTTTCTCATCTGGGATATGAAGGGCAGCTAAGATGAATCTAGCTTTACAATAAGATTCTTATACTCTCCAGAAATACTTTGAGATTAGATTTGACTATCAAAGGAAAGGGCGTGATTAGAAACATTATAGCGTGTGATTCTCCTAAAAATGAACTGAAGGGAAAAGCCAAATTGTCTTTTTTAAAAATGCTGCTTAAATATAGCTTTGCTCATCCAAACATGCAAGTCTAGAATTATAGATATTTCTATTAGATGTTATTTTGTTTTAAATTTATTCATTTTGGCCTTTTAATGAAGAATAGATATTCTATAAAAAAGAAACAATAAAGTATAAAGAAGAACAAATGGAATTTATTAAGAACTGTGAAGCATTATTACTATGATTTTATATTAATAATGCTGCTGCTGCTGCTGCTAAGTCGCTTCAGTCGTGTCCAACTCTGTGCGACCCCATAGATGCCAGCCCACCAGGCTCCCCCGTCCCTGGGATTCTCCAGGCAAGAACACTGGAGTGGGTTGCCATTTCCTTCTCCAAATTAATAACGCTAGCTTTAATACATTATATAATAATAATCTGACTATAAAAGTATCTGGTGTTTTTAATACCTCCATGGGAAGTTCAAATGCATCAGTTCAATTTTCATTTGATTCTTATACAACCATGATGAGACAGTTCTTATTTTCATTTTGCACGGAAACTGAGCTCACAGAGGTAGAAAACTGAGCTTAGATTAAATAATGTACTTATTTAAGTTTATATAGTGGCAGGGATAAGATTCATCTTATATTTATGCTCCAAAGTCTGTGCTCATGACCACTAGGTTATTCCATTTCCTTCTATGAAACAGTCTGTTTCATCAAGGAAGTCTCTGATTTTTTCAGAACAGTTTGGTATTTGTAGCAGACAACTAAGAAAATAGCTCTATCATTCCTGGTGCTCCCTCATGGTTATAATGCAGGATTATGAAATAATATAGGAGAAGCTTATTGTTCCAAAGAAGTCCATCACATTTTCTTACAAGTTAATGTAATCTACATTTCCAAAGGTATTTGTACACCTGACAATGTAATTACACAATATAATAAATTTTTTGAAGAACCAGACTCTCTTAGGATAACTAACCAACTGGTTCTTGTGCTATGCATTTCCCACGTTTTCTTCTTAAGTGTCATATACTCTAATGCTTTTAAAGTGCCATATACTCTAAAACTTAGGAATACCGAGAAAATCTTTTTTCACTGCAAAAAAACAAAGCAATGTGGAATGAAGATCCCAGTTCATTCATGAAGGGATTCGATCTATATGTACAGTTTCCTTATTTTTTTTGTTTTTTAAATACAGAACATAGAAGAACTTGATTCATGCTTTTTCCCCTTCCGTGTTCAATAAACTCACTTTTAGGGCAATTTTCACTTTTTAGTTCTATGAGGAAGATTGCAAAGCAGAGTTCATGAGCACCATGGTGTCTGTTAAGCAGGAGAAAGTGTAAGAAGTGCTAATGTGGGAGGTTTGGCATATAGTCGGTACCCAATAAATGCTTGTTGAATGATGAAACATTTTTCCTGCTCTTGAAGTTCAGTACTTTTTTCCATTCTTTTTTAAAATGCATGAATGTAATAACTAAGATGCTTCCAGATGCATTCAATCCTCTTCAATCATAAAACAGGGTAAATTATATAATAGGGTAAGTTCCAGAAACTGGGGGTTGCACAAGTTTTTTTCCACTTACCTCTATTTTATTAATTCCAAATTTCCTTTCTCCCAAAATATCCTGAAAGTAATATTACTAAACTAGCCTATCTATCCTCACACTTCACAAAGAGCATTAAAATCAATACTATTCTTCATTATTCGTTATCATCAAGCAGGCAAGTGCCTTTGTAAATTTATTCTGCGGTTTTCTTCCTGGTGCTAAAACGACCAGTAAAAATTTCAGATCATCAGTTGCTTCCCCCTCCCCTACTTAATGACAAATGACGGAATGCATACTGTTTGGGCTAATCTTTTGACTAATCAATGGTTTGGCTGAACACAGTGGTCAACCCAGTTACAACGGTATGTGTACTAGTTTGGGATGCAGACATAGACTGTGAATGACTTATTTGGGCATAAGACCTGTTCACTTGGTTCAGTGACTCATTTTGAGTACTGTATATAAAAGTTTGGTCAATATTGCATTTAAATCAATAATGTAGGATCTGTATAAAAATAAATTAGACTCCTGCAATTTCTATTGAATGGTACAAGTTTGAGATAAAACCTCGGTCTGAGAATTAATAGTTAACCAGTCTTTTTGCTTCAGTTTCCTTATAAAAAATAAGGAAAAATTATTCCAAAGGTCCTTTTCCAGAGTGTTGTAGGGACAGAAGTAAACAGTTATCCCTCTGTCTCTGACTCATGGTGCACTCTCACAGGAAATGAGTGATCTGCTGGTCTGGTAGATACTGGGTTGCTCTACAAGTTTTGGGTAAGTCAGTCCCTCTCTTGGGACTTTTATCCCCACGTACATTTCACTGACCAGATTCATGACATTGAAGACTCCGTTCAACCATCATTTCTCCTATGAAGCCAATACCATCTCTTACCAAGTAGAATTAGAAGCTTCCATATTTTCTGCCTCTAAATCTCTGTACATGTGTCCGTAGAAATACTGCACAATGTACTCTATATCTGCCTCAACAGGATGTGAGTATCCATAAGGCAGAAACCAAGTCCTTTTGTTGATATCTCTAGCCCTTAGCAGAATGTCCAGCACATAACATGTGTTACACATTTTTTGAGGGACTGAATGCTTTTAAAATATTTGGAGATATAAACTGTTGCACATATAATAGTGGCAGGGCAGCTTTTCAATAGACAAAGGATAATATCAGAGCCAGAGGAACTGTTGAATTGAATGAAACATTTCATTAATAGCAAAATAATTTAATGAATGCTAAAGTTGCAGGCATCACCAAAAAGTAAACAACCGCAACTGACTAATGAAATTTAACACACGACTAAAACGGAACTGAAAATGTGACAGTCTAATTTCATTGTAGGTGATGAACTAAGTAAAGGAGAAAGTACTGTAAACTAATGAACCCCCATGCCTAGGTACATATAAGAGTATCCACATATAGGAAATCAGCACTTCACTGGAAGGACTGATGCTGAAGCTCCAATAATTTGGCCACCTGATATGAAGAGCCAACTCATTGGAAAAGACCCTGTTGCTGGGAAAGATTGAAGGCAGGAGGAGAAGGAGACGAAAGAGGATGAGATGGTTGGATGGCATCAGCAACTCAATGGACATGAGTTTGAGAAAACACCAGGAGATAGTGAAGGACAGGGAAGTCTGCAATTCACGGGATCGCAAAGAGTCAGACACAACTTAGTAACTGAAAGACAACAACACAACATATACATTCTTATACACAAAGATATGATAACATTGTATGTGCTCAGAGGTTGATGTGCTCAGCTCCAGACTGGTTTTTCAGAGTCTGTCATGCATGCAGCGAACAACCTTTCCGGTGTATGCTCAAGGGTATTAGCTGTTCATGGAGGGTATCGAAGGCTGTGGGGCTACCTACTGTGGGGCGTCAGTGCTGCCTTGTGAGTTTTCTCCACTAAAGGACATGTCCTGGGTGCCTTCAGTGCTTGCTGGTCTTCAGTGAGAGGTGTATAAAAAAAGGCAGAGAACCACCATGCTGTGGCACTGTGACTCAGACTTGAGTCTGAGTGAACATGAAGAGCCCCCCTGGGAGGTGGCATAAGCTTGGTTTTTCAGCAGAGAACCTCTGAAGGGGAGAGAGAGAGAGCGAGCCCTGTTGCACCGTCATGGCATTTGATATTGCAAGCACTAGAGCTTGCACTGTTGAATCAGCTCTACATCCTGGCAGGTTTCTAATCATCCATTTGCAACAGAGAGAAATAAAAACAAGTCAAAGATACTATCTATTTGAAAGTTTTCTCAGTTTTAATTCTCCACAGTCTACTATTTGGAAAAAAAACCCAACAATGTCTATTCAGTAGATAAAAATGTGAAACATTTTAATGTAGATGTTAACTTTTTCAAAACACCCATTTGACCATAAGAATGTAAGTTGCCTTATTAGAGCAGGAACTTGGTCTATCTTACCTAACACTGTATTCTCAGCCTCTAGCAGTGTGTGGCTTTGAGAAAGTAAATACTAGTGTGCATAATGAAATAATAAAAGGGATTTTGATTTCCTACTTTAATTAAAATCCTACTGAGTCATTGTGACAGAGATACTCAACGATATGGGACAAAACCAATGCCTAACCTTAAAAATTTTTTTGGCTATGGAGCATGTGGGATGTTATTAATAGTTCCCTAACCAAGGATTGAACCTGTGCCATCTGCATTGCAAGTGTGGAGTCTTAACCACTGGACCACCAGGGAAGTCTCAATGCTTAACCGTTCAGTCTCAACATTTACCACCATTTCTTACACATCCCAACTGAAAGATCAATTGGATTTGGTTTCTAGATCTTATATACCCAAAACATCAAATGGATGAACATTTGACATTAAAAAGGAAAATGAAGTCGCTCAGTCGCGTTCAACTCTTTGCGACCCCATGGACTGTAACCTACCCGGCTTCTCAGTTCATGGGATTTTCCAGGCAAGAGTACTGGAGTGGGTTGCCATTTCCTTCTCCAGGGGATCTTCCTGACCCAAGGATCGAACCTGGGTCTCCCACATTGCAGGCAGACACTTTACCATCTGAGCCACCAGGAAAGCCAGAACTAAGGGGAAAGTCAGGGGAAAGTCAGCAAGAAATGTGGTGAGTATTTGGAGCGAATTTATGAGGATCAGTAGAGCAAGTATGGGAAAAATTTCCGTGAGAATGTATAAATAGGAATGTGTACAGCCACATTCAAATACTACATCCTACTCCTGGCAAATAGAAGGCGAAACAATGGAAAGTAACAGACTTTATTTTGTTGGGCTCCAAAATCACTGCAGATGGTGACTATAGCCATGAAATTAAAAGGCACTTGCTCCTTGGGAGAAAAGCTATGACAAACATAGACAGCATATTAAAAAGCAGAGATATCACTTTACTGACAAAGGCCAGTCTAGTCAAAGCTATGATTTTTCCAGTAGTCATGTATGGATGTGAGAGTTGGGCCATAAAGAAGGCTGAGTGCCAAAGAACTGATGCTTTTGAACCGTGTGTTGAAGAGGACTCTTGAGAGTTCCCTGGACTGCAAGGATATCAAACCAGTCACTTCTAAAGGAAATCAGTCCTGAATATTCATTGGAAGGACTGATGCTAAAGCTGAAGCTCCAATACTTTGGCCACCTGATGAGAAGAACTGACTCATCTGAAAAGACCCTGCTGCTGGGAAAGGTTGAAGGCAGGAGGAGAAGGGGGTGGCAGAAGACGCACTGGTTGGATGCCATCACTGACTTGATGGACATGAGTTTGAGTAAGCTTCTGGGAGATGGTGAAGGACAGGGAAGCCTGGCGTGCTGCAGTCCATGGGTTCGCAAAGAGTCAGACATGCCTTAGTGACTGAAAAACAACAACAAATTCCTGACTCTAAAAGCCTAAGCCTGACACAGAGCATTTTGAGAAGCTTCAAAGGACAGCCCCCCAAAAGATTAAAGGGCTAGAAAAGGGGCCTAGGGTGAGAAGTAGAGCAAATAGGGATTATTTATCCTGGAGTAGACAAAGATGACAGGTGTCTTACCAACAGTCTTCATATATAGGAAGGATTACTCCCTAGAGATGCTGGCTACCTGCTTTTTGTTCTCCACTTAGAAGAAAAAGGGAAATGGGCTTAAAAAACAGCATGAAAAATTTAGGTGAGGTAAGGATTAGAACTTGCTTTATTTCAAATAAAACATTTTGCCCATTTTAAGAGAGTGAAATTTAGATGGTGTCTTACTTAGGGCTGGGCTGAGATCAAGAAATTGAGGGCTCTTGAGTTTAGGTAAGTACCTGTGAAAATTGTCTATCTAGTTTCCTTTCAAGAAGTTTAACAAACACCTCGTTTTGCCACAATGATGTTGGTTTACTACAACAGCTGCTTCCTGACACAGAGTTTGTTTTTAGCTGGACTTAGTCAATGGTGACATTTTGGCTGCCACTCCTGTGCTCACTTGTGAATGGCACCAACCATGTAGATGAGGCTGCAGGGGAGGCTTGCAGAAGGCGTGTTTGATGGAGCAGGAGATCAAAAAGCAACCACAGAAAATGGCTTTAAAGCCATATGTCATTTGCTTATGACGTCGGGCTTGAAGAGAAGGAGAATGGTAGCCACCATTTCTATGAAAACATCACCCTGGCCAACTGATGGCGACGGCTGGTCTCAGGGGAGCCCTGGGTAGTTTCATTAATAAGTCACTGGTAGCCAGCTGCAGTGCAAGCATGCAAAGCCACCGAGGGAAAGCCAGGCTCTGTGTGGAGAAGCAAGAGTTTCCAGACCATCATCCATGTGAAAGCAGCAAGCAATCAATACTAAATAACTTTTGAACTGCTCAACATGTTGCTTGTAATTATTTCAACTATCTTTGATAAAATCAGGAGTGGGAATATTCTGATTTCTTCCATGAATATTAAGTTACTGTCACTGGCTTGGGTGAATGAAAGCAAATACACATTTATGCGTTTGATGTTTAAAAAAATTTCTTGAGGAAAATGCAAGTTTTGACATCTTCCATTCATCAGAGAGAGTTTTACCATGGTGAAGTGATTTTAAGTGATCAACCCCAAGTTTTTTTTTCTCCTATTCAAGCAAAAACCTCAGATCAGTTCACAAGTGAGATTTTTTTTTTTTTTTTAAATTCTGAGCACAATTAAAGGTGAGTTAAGGCTCTGGTGGAAATCTAAAGAGCATCAGCAAATCTGAGCACTGCTCAGCTTTTGAATTGCTTTCCTACTTCTTAGTTCTTTTAAATGGTTTTCTATGGCAGGAACATTTTTCTTAATTAGTCACAGCTAATTAGTGTTCTGGCATAGACAAGTAATCAGAAATGTCAGAGCTGCAAGGCTACATCTCCCTAATCCTTTGATAATAATTTAGCCTCCTGGGAGGGCCCCAAGCTGCGGTAAGTAGTGACTGACAATAAGGCAAAATTAGGTGGGCAGCAGACCATTAGGATAGAAAAATAAAAAGCACTACCCGATCCCGCTGAGCACCATCAGGCAACTAACTGCACTGCCAGATGAGGTGCCTGTTTAAGCCTGTGTTGTTAATTAGCCTGATTCTACCAGACCTGCCACATATGTCCAGGTGCCTCATGCAAAGATGTGTATTTCTGGGCATGTGCCAAATGACAATTGTGTCCCGTGATCACATTTCAAGAATCTAAGGGAGAAGTCCACATATTTCTTGAAGATTCTTTTGAATTATCAAAGAAATAAGATCAACCGGCTACATTTTTTTCTCGAGGAGTTTCTTTTAGGCAATTAGGCGCTGAGCTCAGGTTTCTTCGGTCTTCATTCACCACCAGCTTAGATTCACATAAGGGCCTTTGGCTGTGAGGAGCCGCGTCTGGACTTGCCAAAGTCATTCTGGCGCACATGGTACATCTAAAGTAGATTCTTTCATAGATTCTTACACTTCCAAATGATAACTCAACATTAAATTAAAGATGATTAACTAAAATGAATGAGCTGTAATTTGAAAGCAGAGGTTTTGAAGAGAAATAAACTTTGGTTGGCGGAAGCAGGTAGGGAGCAAGGTTTGTATGTCATTTACTAAAACAGACGTGACCATATACAGAACAAGGGTTGACTACAACTGTCTTAAAAGAGGTCAAACAACTTCTATGTGAGTACAAATACTGTGGATAAAATAAAGTGGGAACAAATACATATAATTACATTAAGAAAACACCCCCTGGAAAACGTATATTAAAGCTGCTAAATAAGAAATTATTAAAATGTAGTAGAGGCAACATGAACATGGATAAGAAACAGTCAAGCTTCTGATCTACCTTTAGTGCATAATGTGACCCCAGGGTACATGACATAACAGTGGATAGAAATAAATGATCTTGGTCTCAAGCACATCACTGAGCTTACATCATTCATCTTTTCTAGTGATGGAAAAGCAAAATAATGGTTAGGACATGAGAGTGATAGTAACATTTGTTTTGATTGTTGACAGGAAAATCATGGATGGGTCCAAGTTAATGTTTTATATTTGACTTCTTTTTACATAGAGACAACATTGAAGATAAAATACTCTATAATCAGAATCTATACTGATTTAGTGGTTCCCAGCTTTTTTGGCACCAGGGACTGGTTTCGTGGAAGACAATTTTTCTATGGACTGGGGTGGGGGGTACGGTTTTGGAATGACTCAAGAAGATTACAGTTATTGTACCCTGTATTTCCATTATTATCACATCAGCTCCACCTCAGATCAGCAGGCATTAGATCCCTGAGGTTGGGGACCCTTGGATATAACAACTTGTTTGTCACTTGAAAGTGAAATAACATTGAAAAGAGGAAAACTGTTATTTTAAAATCGACAGTCATACATAAGTGAATGTATCTATAATATTATGGAATTATAAGAAATGCAAGAAGGCAAAGAAGCTCTCTGAATGGGTCTTACTGGGTTCCAGGCTTTGTTTGTAATGAGGCTGATTACACACATAAAGAAATTCATCCAAGGAATATGACCGAAAGAGTAGACAGTCAGTTCTAAATATATTCTACTATCTATTAATAGCCGCCATTCTTACTCATGTTCTGTGGATTTCAAGTATTTCTGGAAAACCAATGAAATAAATTTAATTTTTAAATAAATTAAGAATAGTAGCATCAATCTTACTGAGGATGAATAAATTCTTGAATCAGAAAGTTTGGGCATGGGTGTGAAACACTGAACTCGAAAACTCTGAGCATTTCCTCAGAGTTTTATTTGGGAGTCCAGAGATAAACAAGAGGTAGAAGTGCAAAATTAGTTTTATTTTGAAAAGCATATTCACGTGCAAGAGTTTCATTTTTTTCCCTCTTACCATATCTTAAAATGGCCATGAACTTACTGACATTGTTGAAGTCAGTTTTACTTAAAATGCTTAGAGTTTCTTTACCAAAAAGAATCCTTTTCAAGGAAACTCTTGAAAATTAATCCTTTACAAAGCACTATGTGGATGAATATCACTGATTAACTATCATTTAAAGGATTACTTTTAACTTTAGAAAACATCACAACACGATTAAAAAAAAATCTCGAGACGAAACTCCTCAACAATTAAATATTTAATCAGTTTATAACACAAGAGAATGTTTAATCTGCATGATTTGCCAATTAAAGACTGCACCCTGATGTGTCTTCAGCAACATGAAAGCTAAAACAAAATTGTCTCAGAGGGTCTCAAGATGGGCAATGCCTTGTAAAGGCACAAACGTTTAGAGAGTTAGGTAGGTTTAGTTTCTCCCAGACAACGGGATGCACTTCTGTTGACCTCTACTAGCCTCAGCATTTGGGATATTCTTGGACATTATAAGTGACCACAGAGGGTGCTCTTGTGACAATTACTGTGAACATCAGTTTTGATTTCTGAAACATCACGACTTTTCAATCCAGAGACTCAAAGCTCTCTGGGAAAGTGTCCAGCCTCTCTGCTGACCCATGGGTACCTGGGACAAGCTCTGTGTTTCCTGAAATCTGACAGTGTGAGAAGAAACCTCATAGTAGGCATTAAAAATGGGACTTGTGTTGCATGCTCAGTGGCATCTGACTCTGCAACCCTATGGACTATAGCCTGCCAGGCTCCTCCATCCATGGGATTTTAAAGGCAATAATTCTGGAGTGGGTTGCCGTTCCCTTCTCCAAAAAAAAGAATTAGAAAAGCATTGCCATGGTTTTACATTAGGATCAGACAAGTTGTAAATGGTTTTGATTTGCTAGCATTTTTTAAACAGCTACCGACAATGACGTTTTGTAAGCGGGGGTAAGAGAGATTACCTATAAAGCAGAACTTCTGGTAAATCCATATTCTCTTCTGCTAGAGAACTTCCTGTAAATTTCTCTGACCCAGATAAGACACAGTTTTTTAATGTGTCTTAAGGTAAATTTAACATGTGAGATTTTTTTCCCCATTGGCTAAATGCAAAATACAATGATAATCACTAAGTTTAATTCTTTTCTTTTTTAAAAGTATCAGGGCTTCCCTTGTAGCTCAGTTGGTAAAGAATCTGCCTGCAGTGCAGGAGACCCAGGTTTGATTCCTGGGTTGGGAAGATCCCCTGGAGAAGGAAATAGCAACTCGCTCCAGTATCGTTGCCTGGAAAATCTCATGGACAGAGGGCTGCAGTCCATGGGGTTGCAAAGAGTTGGGTACGACTGAGTGCCTAACACTGACTAACACTATAGTCAAAGCTATGTTTTTTTTTTTCCAGTAGTCATGTATGGATGTCATTGGAAAAGATCCTGATTCGGGGAAAGATTGAAGGCAAAAGGAGAAAGGGGTGGCAGAGGATGAGATGGTTAGACAGCATCTTGACTCACTGGACATGAATATGAGCAAACTCCAGGAAATAGCAAAGGACAGGGAAGCCTGGCATGCTGCAGTACATGGGGTCACAAAGAGTTGGACATGACTTAGTAACTGAACAAGAGCAAAATAGTTGCTATATAATATTATATTAAGGCTTCCCAGGTGGCGCTAGTGGCAAAGAACTCTCCTGCCAATGGAGGAGACATACGAGATGTGGGTTCAGTGTTTGGGTTGGGAAGATCCCTTGGAGGAGAACATGGCAATCCACTCTAGTATCCTTGCCTAGAGAATCCCATTGACAGAGTAGCCTGGCAGGTCACACACCACAGGGTCGCAAAGAGTCAGATGTGACTGAAGCAACTTAACACACACACAATATTGTATGTTACAGGTGTACATATAGTAACTTACAAATTTTAAAGGTTATACTACATTCAGGGAAGCCCAACCTGCTGCTGTCTATGGGGTCGTCAAGAGTCAGACATAACGACTGAACAACAACAGTTGCTATAAAATATTGGCTTTATTTCCCATGTTGTGCAATATAAGCTACAAGAATATATTGTGCAATTCCGGGAATATTATATTCACATATAGATTTCAGTATGTGTACCACTTGACAAGCAAAGACAGCCTCCGTTTAAGATATTCTGGTCATTCTGAAAGACTTAATAAATACAGAATATATGGGTTTCAACTATTTTTCTACCTGTAGGATTCAGAACCATGGTGGTAGCTGTATAGAATATCAAATGACATTCCTTATGTAGAATCTCTTTTCTGCTTATCTACTGTAACTGCTGCTGCTTCTTGCTTTCACCTGGCCATCACAAATACACTTTAGAACTGTCTGCTTCTCTGGGGTGCAAGACTTGGCATGCAAGCAACCCAGTACCTTTTGTTGCCACTGCTAAAATTAAAACTATTTAAAATCTGAAGGGATTTCAGAAACCATCTGGAGTTCTAGACCAACTTCTTTGGTTTACATGTGCTATCTATACTGAGTTTCAGACAGGTGACAGAACTTCCTGAAGTGCACTTATCCAGTCAATGGCAGAACTGTGGCTAGAACTCAGGTTTCTGGATTCCTGGTCCAGTCCTCTTCTTCCAAACACTGTTTTATCATTTTAAATTCTGTAAATCTGAAGCTGTTGTTCAGTCACTCAGTCATGACTGACTCTTCACACCCCATGGACTGTAGCACTCCAGGCTTCCCTGTCCTTCACTATATCCCAGCGCTTGCTCAAACTCATGTCCATTGAGTTGGAAGTATGGTAGGCATAAGATGGACTTTGAAATTAGAGTGACACAATTTCAAAGTCTGATTTAGTACGTAACAAGTCTTTTATCATCTCTGGATGGGACATTTCTTAACCTGAAAATAAGGCTAAAATGGAGGTGACAGCATCATGGGGGTGACCCACATGGCTTCCCAGGTGGCGCCAATGGTAAAGAACTCACTTGCAATGCAGGAGACAAAAGAGACACAGGTGCAATCCCTGGGTTGGGAACATCCCAGGGAGAAGGAAATGGCAACCCACTCCAGTATTCTTGTCGGAAGAATCCCATTGACAGAGGAGCCTGGTGGGCTATAGTACATAGGGTCACAAAGAGTCAAACATGACTGAAGTGACTTGGCACGCATGCAAGCATCTACCTAGGTTAGAGATGATGCAGACCAAGAACCTAGCACATTTCCTGGTACACGGAGATGCCCTAGGAATAGCAGTGATGACAGGTAAGACCACAGTTATAATTTTGACACTTTGAAAAAATTAGGAATGTATTGGGTTGGCCAAAAAGTTTGTTTGGTTTTAAGTAACAATAAAAGTCATATTTTTTTCATTTTCGTGATGAATTTTACTGTATTCACTAACTGAACAACTTTTTGGCCAACCCAATACCTTAGTCAAACCCAGTATCTTCTATTAAATACGGTATCTGCCATCATTTACTGAACATTTTTCTGAATTTATTTCTGTTTAAAATAGAAAGTGTTTTATAAGTTTAACTTATGGAGCAAAGCAGAATGTCTTGATATCTGTTCCGATATTAACCATGATCTTCAAATGATAGTTTTAATACTTCAAGATTTGACCTAAAAGTCTAAGATTATGCTATTTATGGCCTTTTAGATAATATATATTTTAGTCACCTCCCTCTTTCACACATTGAAGAAACCAAACAACTTCCACAGAAGCTAAAACAATAATCACAGCAATGCAGGATGCTCAGAAAGAAGGGTGATGGCGTATGGCTGGGTGGGCTGCTCATGGACAATGATAGGAGGTACCATTCTCCTTCACGGTACAGCCCCAAAACAATGGACACAAATCTAGGGCAGTGCCCATCTTTTTGGACCTTAGTCACTGGTATAATTATTTAAACAGAACCCTAAGGTATTTAGTCACAATATTAGGAACTATTAGGCTTCCCAGGTGGCGATAGTGGTAAAGAACCTGCCGGCCAATGCAGGAGACACAAGAGGTTTGAGCCCCTAGTCAGGAAGATTCCCCTGGAGAAAGGAATGGCCACCTACTTCAATATTTTTGCCTGGGAAATCCCATGGACAGAGAAGCCTGGCGGGCTACAGTCCATAGGGCTGCAAAGAGTCAGACACGACTGAGTACCTATCTCCCTTCAAATTAGGAACTATTAAGATGCTTCATTAAGCAAAAAAGATTTTAAGATCAGGAACACCATGAGTAATTTATTATTACTCTTAGGACAAGTTTCACAGAATTTTCAGTAGTCTTTTCCATGCATGGGGCATCACGCAGAAAAAGATTCTTTAGTAAAACACCTGATTACTTTTTTAAAGTGTTGGTATTGGAGGCAGGATCAGTGTTTCGTAGAATAATTGATTTATGTAGAAATATTAGCATATATTCTAAAATGAAGAAAATTTCTTTTGGATAAAAAGCATATCCTTTATAAGGAATTAAGCTCTCATACTATAGTCCCTGTACTCTTATCTAGGTTGGTTAAAACCACTATGTAATGACTCACTGCTGTGTGTGTGTGTGTGTGTGTGTGTGTGTACACATTTTCCTTTGCATCTGAAGGTGGGAGGCTCCATTCCCTTACTTACTCAGGAAACACTTTAATTGGAATAACAAAAGTTTGTCACTGATGACTGAATAAAATTGTTCCTTTCAATCTTTTATCTGTAATAGACTCAGGTTGCTAACAGTATTTATAGGGTCATTATTTTCAACTGCTTCTTGACACCTAACAATATTATTTTAAGCTACAGCCAAGTGAATTTCCAGTAATTATATAATGTCTCTTGGTAATGATTTGTTGCTTAAGATACACATTCTACTTTACCTTTCAACACATACTTGATAACCTCTCATTTACTAACTGTAATTGAGGCAAATTCAGTCTTGGCTAATTAGGGGCTCTTGGTACCCCCTCATCTATGTTATTCTTGATGACATATCAATAGAATTAGAGTCTACTTTTTTGTTTTTAATTACAGTAATACAAGTGTTCAACTTAAAAATATTAGAATGTTTAAGGACACTGTAACTATTTTACAAATAACAAGTCCAATGTCCTACTGGAGATATTCAAAATAACAAAACCTTCACAACCAAAACAGAATGGTTTTTTTGTTATGGGTTCCTTTTAGAAGCAAACCTACAGCCATGCCTGATGCTTAGGCATTGGAAGAAAAGTGCAATATACACCTATAGCCAGGACAATAGAACGAGAACATCATTTTAATGTTGGCCTCCTGGCATCTTCTTTAGTTAGCTCCCTTTGTCAATTGCTGCCATACAAAAGTCTCAAAAGAAGTTTGGTGAATGGAGGGGAGTGGAAGTGGGAAATATTTTTACGAATAAAGAAATTCTACCTCTGTTACAAACTGAGGATGAGTTCTGTAGTAAAAAGGTCACCAAGACAAAAAATTGAAGATGTTAAGAAGCGTGTAACATGCAGAGACACACACACACACAGACATGCGTAGTGGCCTATTTGTAGAATGACCCTACCATTTTTTCAACATAGAAAATGTGCTTCCCCCGTACCAAGAAGAAACATAATGGGAATAACATAAACTCTTCTCTTCTATTCAACATGTTTGAAAATTACCACATAAGCAAAAAAAAAAAGTAAAAGAGAACTTGGAAGTGAAACATATGCTCGTAAATTCAGAGCAATACCAAATGGAAGCAGAAGTTGCTAATACGGTTTCAGTATTTTGTAAAAGAGCCAGCTGGATGGATGATAATTTTTCTACCCCTGCAGGGCATCAAAGCTTTTCGGAAATCATTCTGTTCACACATATTAACACTTAGCTTATTAAAACAGACGATACTTTTATTGTAAAGCAGCCTGGGTAGAGGCTAGAAACATAAAGTATGAAAGAGAAGGCCCATTTTGACCACCCAACCCGACAAACAGCAAACACGGACACGACAGACCATGGTGGAGAGGATGACGCAGCAAGACCTTCTGCAACTGCCACAGCTGAAGTGTCGCCATGAAGCCCGTGAATTGCTGTTGTGAAAACATTTGCAGTAACTTGCATAATTAAATGAAACTGCCAGAAAAGCATTTCTAAAATGCAGAGAAGATGTACATAAATAAATACAGTTCAGAGCAAATATTACACATCAGAATCAGCAATGGGATGGATTATGCAAAGTTATGTCATCAGCAAAGTACCATTTCCTTTGAACTGACTGCTGCCTAATTATAAATAAGTGACGACATTGTTATTGAAATGGACTGCTCTCTTAGTCTCTTTTACAGATACTCAGAGGATGAAACTTGTGGATCAAGGCATCTAAAACTACAACCTCCCCTTCCTAGGAGCTGCCATGCCTCTGTGAAGACCTCCATGAGACCGGAGCAGCATTCTATCTGTTAGCAAACCTTAGTACTAGAAAACAAGATGAAAAGGCACACTAACAGTACAGTGGCAGATATCTGGCTTTACTGCGACTTATCTCTTTGTTTGCATGAAGAATATCATATTGACTTAAGAAAAACTTTTATACTAGGGGCCAAATACATTACAGTATGATTCTGTTTACAGACTGCTGCAAAGGCAAGTGATGTAAGCTGTACGCAACAGTAAACTGGATATCATTTTGCTTGCTAAAATGAACCTTTGAATGATTTTGAGATTCTCATTCTAATAGTGACAGTTTTCAAGTATAAGAAAAAAAACCTATGAAGACTTCTGTCAGCAAAGAAACAAAACAATTAACTATTAGCTGTGTAGAAGAAAAAAAAAAAGGAAGAAAGAGTGATCTGCAGACACACCCTCAAAATGCAACTTTTCCCTTGGCAGTACATCTACAATGCCAGCTGGCTCTGGAAGAGTAGCTACTTACATCGAACAACTTTTCTATGTACATTTCCTCATTGACCTTTTCTCGAAGGATGTCTTGATTTTGCCGAACAAACATAATATAGGTATCTGCCAGATCCATTCCTGGTTTCTGTTGTGAGGAAAAAGCATGGGGAATAGAACAATATTAGGTTTTGATTGTGAAAATTTATTTAATCACCACCCTATAAAATCATTCATTATATCATTTCAAAATTTACACTAGAAAAATACGCTTAAGATCAACGATTGTCATTGTTCAGTTGCCTTGTTGTATCTGACTCTTTGTGACCCTATGCATTGCAGCACTCCAGGCCTCTCTGTCCCTCAGCGTCCCCTGAAGCTTGCCCAAGTTCATGCCCATTGCATCAGTAATTAAAAAAAAAAANATTGTTCAGTTGCCTTGTTGTATCTGACTCTTTGTGACCCTATGCATTGCAGCACTCCAGGCCTCTCTGTCCCTCAGCGTCCCCTGAAGCTTGCCCAAGTTCATGCCCATTGCATCAGTAATTAAAAAAAAAAAATCAACAATGGATACCTTCAAATTCCATAATTAAAGTAAATAAAATTTTATTATTGAGGTCTGTAACTTGAGGTCATAGTTATTGTTCATCATTTAGATGATTAGAAATATGTGGTTGAAAGATAGTAGATACCTTTTTAAAAAAATGGCTACCTTGCAAAGCCAATACGCTGAGTATAAATAAATTTTTCTCAAAATTCCCATAATGAATAATCATTTCTTAATTGCAACTACAACTTCTTTTTCATCATTTCTGGCTGGTTTATCCATATATATATATATATATGTTTTAAAAATGTTAGCTTTCCTTGGGTTGCCTTCCTCAACTACTATGGGTGTTCAAGGAAAAAAGTTTTCTTATTAGGAAGATATTGAACAAAAAACATTTAATGCATTACAAAATAAAAGGCAAATCAAAATTTGGTGGGTTATCCATTGCTTCTGCTCATCCATATTTATCAATACGACCTCAAGGACTTATATTATTTTAGAAATGCAATAAGACTATGGATGAACTAGTCTCCTATGAAGAGCCAAAGGTGTGGACTAGTTAACTTTCCAAAGTTATCCAGCATTTCACATCTTCTAATGTTAGATGAGACAGGGCAGTTAATAAAAGTCCTCCTTGCTATGGAATCCACACAATCTGCACAAAGAGGGGAGAAAACTCTGAATGGTTCCTCAGGAGCATTCCTTCTACACTTCTCCTTAGTTCTTTACAGAGTTTCACACAGCTTGACTAGATGATTTGTATACTCTATACCTGGAGTTGATTCACAGTGTGAACTGAGTTATTCATTTAATTAGAATAGGGTAATAATATGATGAAATGGTAAAACTGATGCCCAAATAAGTCAGTCCATTGTGCATCATTTCATATCTGTAGGATGCACTTATATAAGCCATCAATGGACTCTTCACAAAAGTAAATAACATAAGGAAATCAGGTGAAAGAGGATGTGAATCATTTAATCAGGAAGATCCTCTGGAGAAGGAAATGGCAAATTATTCCAGTATCCTTGCCTGGAAAATCCCATGGATAGGGGAACCTGGTGAGCTGCAGTTCATGGGGTTGCAAAGAGCTGGGCATGACTGAGCGACTAACACACTGCAAGAAAGACAAGATAAACCTCTGAGTGATATTAGGACAGTAGTCATGCCTTTTCCTTAAATGAAAGACAGAAAGTTCTTATCACTTGTTTTTTGGGGAGGAGGGATAATAGTTTATATACAATGATAAAACTGCGCATCTCTTAACCAGTGCACAGTGCAGACATTGGCATATCTCATTAATAAAAATTAATTTGACTTTTTGCTAACAAAGTTATTTCTGGGCAATGAAAATCCCAGGAAGTACTTACTGTTCTTATACATAGTTTAAAGGGAAATTTATATCACATACACTGAAGGATACTTTCAAACATAACCTTGATATAACAAAATTCATGACTAGTTACAACCAGAAACAACTATTTATATAAACGTCTTTATTAATCTTTCCTTCAAGAGCATTCCTACACAATGCAGAAAATGTATTCCAAACTTACCAAACTCATTTTGCTGTTTTTCTACATAATTCTCATCAGCAATGTTTGAAAGTTTAAATAATTGCAAGTATACTCAAGAGAAACCTAGGTGATTTTCTTCTTTGGGGGCAAGTGGTGTTATACTGAGATTTCCAGTGAAAAGGCAGAGTAATTTGTACGGGATTATTAGCTAATATTAACAGCTGAAGCCCGTAAGATAAGGATCTCTCTCCGTGTCTCTCAAACTTTGTCAAAACACTAAGAATTAGTACATTCAGAAAACATACTGCTGCAGAATGAAAATGACGGAATAATTTTCTACATATGATAACAAGTCAGTTCCACTTGTGAGTTTCAGTCAAGTGCTTGGAAAGGAAACGCTATATGTATAATACCAAGGCAACAGGGTTTTGCCCAGCTGGACTGAGAGTTAAATAAACACATGTGAGGCTTGCCTCCTCCACCATTTCTCCCCACCCCATTTTTACTTCTGCCTTTCAAAAGAGGAGTATGCTTATAAGTTTACAATAGTTAAACACTGGACCCATCACACTCACTGGAAACTGAGTTATAGCCAGGTGAAATGGAGAATGATGCCTTTGCACACCTGCCACAGACTCAGAAGGTAATTTTCTGTTTCTTTGATCACTTTTGAGATAACAAACGTGAGTCTGAGTGAACTCCGGGAGTTGGTGATGGACAGGGAGGCTGCGATTCATGGGGTCGCAGAGTCGGACACGACTGAGCGACTGAAATGAACTGAGACATCATGAAACATTGTCCAGGAAAAACGTATCTTTTGCCCCCTGAAACTAACAAACACTTTACAATTAAAGCCTAAAAGAAAACTCTGTGCTGTTCCCTTTGGCAGACTGAAGGGCTGTAATACTGAAATGTGTAAGCTGAGATAGTTCTACAACTAAGAAAATTAGAATCCCTGGTTGGGGATGTGAAGTAAGGCTCATTTAAGTTTATTTCAACAAATTAAGTGTTGTCTTTTTCTTCTTGAAACTACATTTTCTCCCCTTTGGCAAATTAAGCTCTGCTTGCCTAGTAAACAAAACCTACAATTTTTACATTCCTCATTAGCATTATTTCTTCCTTTATCTGTGAGCTGTTTACCTATTCTTGAAACTGTGACATACGAGAATTTCACACCTAGTGAATATATTTTCATGTAGCTTGTGGCATGAAACTATAATCATTAAAAGAATACACACAAGTAAGAATAACTGCAACAGCTGGTGACATTTACCAATTAGAATTATAGTTCTTTAAAACACTTTATCGTTCCTGTGGTGTATGAAGGGTAATTATCTCTGATAAATTGCTGAAAAAGATATAATTTTCCTTTTAAACAGTTTCTACTTACGGTACAAATGTGTTTGGATAGAAGACATTATCGCTGGTTCAGTGCTCCTTCGTGCTAAGACTCTTGCTTTATGGCAGTAAAATTTACATACTTTGGAAGTCACTGTGTCTCATTCCATTAATACACATTATCTTATTAGGCAATAAAGTTTAGTCAGAAAACAAAAACTGAACACACTTGTTTCAGTTTTCATTTTCTAGTGCGTAAATGAAAGGCATGCATGTGACTGCATCAGCCAGACAGAATATTGCTACGCATTTTGGTGCAAGTGGGTGTCCTCAATCTTATCAAAGGAACAGCCGGTTCAACTTCAACAACTGCAGATTTGGATGAGTTTTTATCAAGAATATTACGTTCTAGAGAGGTACCCTTAGAAATGTTTTCTGTATCAGTAATTATCATTTCAGTCACTCAGTCGTGTCTCTTTGTGACCCCATTGACTGTAGCACACCAGGCTTCCCTATCCATCATCAACTCCCAGAGCTTGCTCAAACTCTTGTCCATCAAGTCAGTGATGCCATCCAACCATCTCATCTTCTGTCATCCCCTTCTCCTGCTTTCAATCTTTACAAGCAGCAGGGTCTTTTCCAATGAGTCAGTTCTTTGCATCAGGTGGCCAATGTATTGGAGTTTCAGCTTCAGCATNGTTCATTGGAAGGACTGACGTTGAAGCTGAAACTCCAATACTTTGGCCACCTGATGTGAAGAGCTGACTCTTTGAAAAGACCCTAATGCTGGGAAAGATTGAGAGCAGGAGAAGGAAACGACAGAGGATGAGATGGTTGGGTGGCATCACCGACTCAATGGACATGAGTTAGGGTCGGCTCTGGGAGCTGATGATGGAAAGGAAGGCCTGGCGTGCTGCAGCTCATGCGGTTCCAAATGGTTGGACATGACTGAGAGACTGAGCTGAACTGAACTGATGAAAAATAGATGCCCTTTTAACACACCTGTAGTCATTTAGGTAATCCTTTAATACCCCTGGGTTTCCTGTATTTTCCACAAGGTATTACGATTAAAGAAAATAAATGTTATTTCCAGATATCTAGAAAAAAATATAAAAATAATCAGTTGAATGATTCCAGAAGCAGAAGGTCACACTGCATATAGCTGAGAAAAAAAAAAAAAGATAATGTATTTGAAAATACACAAGCATACCAAAGAAGGCATACCTAGAAAAATTTATTTCAGTTAATATATAAACTTGATTGGAAAATCATAATCACATATGACATTCAAGCACATATAAGCCTTTTCTTTCCTAGAACTGGCTTAGCCATTCTCGATCCAGCACAAAGCACAATATAATAACCAGTATATATTTAAAGGTTTTAAGATAATTTCCTATTAAATATGAAAGAGAAAATATGGTTTATCTTAGAAAGGTTTGAAGGAGATAGCAAAATTTCTCTCTATCAACAATGTCTAACTTTAGTTGATGACGCTGTAGAAATAGCTTTTGCTATTCTTTAGGGAGCAATTATTCTAGATGCCTGTCATTTCCTTTCACAAGTGTGCTGGATGTCATCCAGAGGCATGTGACTGAACTTCTGCAAGATCTTTTCAAAAAACAAAACAAAACAAAACAAAATAGGCACAGTACTCATCATGCAGTTGCTTCTTTGGTGTATCAGAAAAAAAAATAAAATTTTTATTTTCCATTGCCTTTTAGGCATGGGTTTTATATGTCCAGAAGGCAAATTATCAACTCAGAGAATAGTGTTTAAAGTTGGTTAGTTACCATGACTTTGATCATTGGTAAGAAACTGTGCCAGGCCAGTGTTCAATGGAGTTTTGCGTTGATGACTTATATGAAGTAGGGACTATTTTAGTCTCATAATGCTCAAAGTTGTGTTTAGACCAACTCTTTATAGAATTTAGGAGTGTTATTTAATTTACTTAAATTAAGTGGATGTCTTACAGTGTGGCCCACAGTCCCATATACAAACTTCCAAGGCTCCCCTGGGAAAATCCATTTCAGAAATTCTTAGTTCAGTTAACACTGCTAACCAGTGAATCTCTTGTGACTCCGATTTATTTTTACTTTTTCTGGTAGTGGAAATGACACCAATTTTCATCTTTGAGTATCCCTGACAGCCTTTTCAATTAAAAAAAAAAAAAGGTAGGCAAAACATAAGAGCTGACATTATGGTGCTTTTTCTAAAACAAATCTTGAACTACATCTGAACAAAAATATCACCTTGGAAAGGCCCATGATGCCTATAGGGCTTAAATAGGAGGGCAAAACATGGAGTTAGTGAATGAAAGTCGCTCAGTTGTGTCTGACTCTGCGACCCCATGGACTGTAGCCCACCAGGCTCTCCTTTGTCTATGGGATTCTCCAGGCAAGAATACTGGAGTGGGTTGCCGTTCCCTTCTCTAACCACAGAAGCTGGTGGGAAAGCAAAAGTTTATGTGGCTACAGTCAGTACTTTCCCTCCTACATAGCTTCTACAAAATGTCTGGATTTCTACACACACTGCATGGTGAATTCTAAATATTTAAATTTTGAGAAAATTTGCGTGCTTTAGAGTTTCTTGGGAGTTAGTTTAAATTATACTAAGGGACTTTCTGATGGAATTAGCTTGAGCCATAAAAAGATCTGGGAATATGATCACTTCTGTAGAAATAAGTCCAGTGTGCTGTTCTTACATCCATTAACCTACACACTTTAAGTCTCCAAGATGTGCCAATCCCTTTTCAGGCTGTAGGATTGTTCTTTCCCTTTGGCAGAGAGAATATAAGGAGCTTTAATCTGCTATCCAGTGACACATTTATCAGTATCTTTTCTGTAGGTCACTCTCTGACCTTTCTGTAGGTCACTCTCTGACCTTCAACCTGATTCCTGCACCTGGGTCTTTACCTTGTTTCTCATCACAGGAACTTAGCCAGTGGCTAATATCTGTGTTCCTACCTTGGTTCCAAGAGTCCTATTTTAAACCCCTGACTCCAGTTCTTTTCATTAGTCCTTCTGACATTCCTGATATTGGCTGACAGCCTGAGTGGTCTTTTTTCCTTCTTCCTGTGAATAAGATATACACAAATTCAGGACACTCAAATATGTTCTGATGTCTCAGGTAGAAGTTACCTTTAGTTGTGTATAAGCCACCATAAGCCTCACTCCACATATAAAAAAATTTAAATAATGTTTACAATTTACCCATAATCATTAAGCTAAACCCAAAATTCAAACACATAGGTAAATTGAAGTCAAATTATATTCTCATTACTGTATTTCATTATCATTTGTATTCATATACAAACTATATCTCTCTCTTCCTCTCAATCTTTATCTCAACTTCCTTCTCCTCCTCATCTGTTCCTATTCTTCCTCTTTCAATGTCTTCTTGCAAAGCCAAAGGAAAATATGTAGAAATTCACAGGACCCAAGATAGATATACAGTCTTTCCACAAAACAGCTCACATGATGTCAGGAAACAAGCATGGGATCTGAATGCAGAAGGATCTACATTTAAATTTCAGATCAATCTCTAACATACTTTTAACAAATTGCGTAATATTTCTTAGTTATTTTTCTTACCTGTGACATAGAGACAAGCACACAAATGACACAACCTGTATTACATAGTATCTGGCATAGGTACCCAGTTAACTTTTATTTTCTCTTTTATAATTTCCTTCTCTTTGATGTAGGTATAGTAATAACTCATGATATGCATACCTCATTTATTAAGCCAAACACTTGGCATTTATATTTTCTCATAGACCCAAGTGCACATGTAAGGAAAAAAATTATTCCTGCATTACTGCATATTGTTAAGAGTATTTTCAGATGGTAAAAGGAGCTATGATGAGCTTTCAGCCAATGAGAATGTGTAAAGCAGATGGTGTTCTCTACTCTCTACTGATGAGCATTACTACAGCACCATATGGTCAATGTTTTCAGCCAAAATTTTGGATACTCTACTTACCCAAGATAAGCATAGTCAGGAGTGCATAGTGTCCTTTCAGTACAGGGTCCTCTCTTTCTTACATTTATTTGGTTTTCCACTAGTATTAAATATTATTGATCCATAATGGTTGATTAATGATTTATGAATAATAATGCTAAAGGAAAATGTCCAATAATGAAACTAAGACTCGTATGTTGAATTTTTTAAAGGTACAATATTTAGAGATTCTCAAGGTGTATTCAATGAATTGTCCTAGGAAATAGAAGACAAAACCCGTAGGTGGATCCAGGTTGTTGAAGGCTCTTTGATGCTATGAGGGTTAGCATGAACATCACTAAGATCTTTTAAAAGAGATTAGCTATTCAATGAATGCTAGTTGAAAGAAACTACAGCCCAGGCATGTCACAAATCCACAGAATTAAAGATAAGGGACTTCTAGTTTTTCAGTACTGGAAATTTATCTAGGACATGAGTTATACAAACAACCCAATGGAATTCTGATTCACTTAATGCTCTATTTCCTGGAATGCATTTGATTTATATGCATAGTCTTAAAATTTGATAGAAACTGAAAGACATCCAAGCCATCTTCCAACCCAATAGAGAGATTTTTTTTTTCTCCACATCATGGTCAAATAATTCTTAATTTTCCATTTGAAAAAATTCCATTAAAACAGCTTACTACTTTATACACTAGCTTCTGAAACTTTAAAGATTAAGATAACAGACAGAGACAGCACATTTAAAAAACTTAGAACTAACAGATTTCAATGCAAGTGCTAGTTATAGAATTGTGGAGAGGGTTAATAGACTTTTTAAGAAATGGAGAGGAACAAGCAACAGTGGAAAGCTTTCATCACTTCTGAGTATGAGGGTTAGACATTCTTCTCATGTTTTCCCTTAGACAATCTCCACCATGCCCTTGGTTTGTACCCCTGAGTTTTAACATTAAACCATCTGCTGACCCACAGGGCATTGTTATTCAACTCTCGCTAAAAATTTTAGCTTCAATATCACTGTTACTTCCCCTAAATAGTTTATAGATGATTTTAGTTTATAGATGAGTCATCTAACATCTGACCTGTCAGTTCTTTGAAATCTTACTCCCCGCCCACCCCTATGATTCTGTCTTTCACAGTCCCTCATCCACTCATTCTTGTGTTCTTATACTCATTCTCAACACAACAAATAACTACAAATTTTCCACAGCTTGTTTTACTGATCATCAACTTTTATTTATCCAAGTCACTGTCTCAGTCAACTGCAATGATATTGCTCCAATCTGGGTTGGAGGATTTCTATAACGACTCTGTCATGAGCTCTGGGTGCCCTGGGTGCCATCTGGCCTGGCTGGAGCTGGGAATGAAAGGGACACTTCCCCAGAATCCACATGTCTCCCTAGCGATCGGATCCCATTACCAGCATGGTGCCTGGCTCTGTCTCCTGCCTCTGCTTATGATTCTTCTCTGCACAAAGCAATCAAATAGCTGTTCCAGTAGGGACTACCTTTCTTATGAGCCCAGGGGTACACTTCCTCCAACTGGCCCTCCCCCAGTGAATTCTGTGATCGCCAAGTTCAAAGTTGCACACATGAGACCAAAATAAATGTTCACTGCTGAATATGATCAGTTAAACCAACCCATTCACATAGGTTTGTACTAGGTCCTCACCCTCTCCCACCTTAAAGTGCATTACTCCCGCAATTCTCCCTTCTGTTATCTACATAATTAATTTTTAATTGTTCAATGATTCACATGACATTACTTATTTCTCTTTTCTTAAAAATGAAGCAAAGCAAAAAAAAAAAATCTCTTATTCCCATTTTCTCTAACATCTTATCTTTCTTTACAAAATAAAGACTTATCTCCTCTTATCTCTTCTAAAGACTTATCTGTACTTGTTACCCTAAATTTCTCCTCTTTCCCATTCCCTTAAGCAAAACCCCTTCATGCTTTTGGCCCCACCATTCCACCCAAACTGCTCTAATCCTGCTCTCTGATGTCGTCTCATCATGAGAACCACTGGTCACTTTCCAGTCCTCATTTGACTTTAGCTATCAGCTCTGACCTCCAAGATGTCCTGTAGTTGATTTCGAGGACACAATTCTCTCTTGGCTTTACTTCTACCTCCTGGTCATTCTTTCTCATTTTCTTTTGCTGGTATTTTCTCTTCCCTATTCTCCTCTTAATATTGGAGTACTGTTTGGTTTGCAAATGGGTCCCCATACTCACTAGTGCCAAGAAGAGACCAAAGAAAGAGTGAGACTGTTCCAGATTGGTTGGTGACAAATTTAATAAGCAGGAGCATTACATATAAGGTTTGTCTCAGGCAGTCACAAGATGAGTGACTCTCCACACCTGCCCACCAGCGGCTTAAAAGTTTATGCAGAGGTCTTAACTGGGTTCAGTCAAGTGTACCATTCGGAAGATCTCAGTGACACAGTGTTCTCCCAAGCGTGTGTCCTGGAAAAGTGATCCCACTATGGGACAAGTGAGAAGAATGTGCATCCCAAGGACAAGGGGAAATTAACAAGTATCTTAAACCTCTGTGATCCCAGGGCAGAATTCTTTATTTATTCCCATCAAACAGTGTTCTCCCAAGGGTGTGTCCTTGAAAAGTGATCCCACTATGGGACAAGTGAGAAGAATGTGCATCCCAAGGACAAGGGGAAATTAACAAATGTAGTAAACCTCTGTAATCCCAGGGCAGAATGCTTTATTTATTCCCATCAAACACATTGAATTTCTTGCTTCTCCTTCCTCCAAGTACAAACATGTGGAGTCATTATTTTTCTCTTTTCTTTCTCTCATGTTACATTCATTTTTTTCATGAAACAATGTGGATTCTATATTCAAAATGCACGCAATATAACCCAACAATTTCTCTGCATCTGCACTGCAATCACCCTGCTTTAAGTCGCCATTATCTCTTGCAAGCAAATAGCTGCATAAATGATCTGCCTGCATCCCCTTCTGCCCTTCTAATGTTTCCTCTTGACACAGCAGCCAGAGTGATCTTTTCAAAATTTAAGACAGAAAGTGTCACTCCTCTGCTTAAAACATTTTAATGGGCCTCAATGTCATTAAGAGTAAATGTCAAGTCTTAAAATCCTTACGGAATCTGCTTTCTGTTTCTTTGTTAAAGTCCTTACAAGCTACTGCTCTCCTTGATTAGTCTACACCAGACACATGAACCATCCTAGCATTCCTCTACTACAGGCACAATCTTTCCTTATGGCATTTGCCCCACTGCTCCCTCTCCCTGGAATATTCTTTCTAATATTACCACATAACCCCCCTCCTTGCCTTTTTTAAAGCTTTGCTTAAATGTCACTTTCTCAACGAATCTTACTGTTACCATGCCATTTACAATTTCATCATTTCCCACTATACGCACACTCCTTGGCCTCCGTACCTTATTTTCCTTTCTCTTTTCCCACAGCACTTACATAACATGATAGAAAATGTACATATTTAGTATGCTTTTGTTCATTGGCTCTCTCTTGTTCTTGAAAGAATTATCCATAGGGACAGAAATTGTAATGTTCTACTTACTGATGTAACCCAAATAACTAGAGTAGCCTGCACGTAGTAGGGACTCAGTGTTGTTGAAGGAATAAAGGGCTCAGAATACATGTAAGCAGATAACCATAAAAGCCTCCCCTAATGTTTATGGCTCAGTGAGAGAGACTGAGGAGAGGGCCAAATTGCCTTGGGAGGAAGCAAAGAGGCAATTGCTTACAGAGTTTGAAGGAGATCTCAAACTGACCATATGGCGATCAGATCTTGAAGACTCAGTCTAAGGGATCCCTGTATATGTAAATTACAGATTGATGAAAGTGGACATTCCTGCTGCTGCTAAGTCACTTCAGTCGTGTCTGACTCTGTGTGACCCCATAGACGGCAGCCCACCAGGCTCCCCCGTCCCTGGGATTCTCCAGGCAAGAACACTGGAGTGGGTTGCCATTTCCTTCTCCAATGCATGAAAGTGAAAAGTGAAAGTGAAGTCACTCAGTCTTAAGACATATTATTTACCTATTCAAGCAAAGCCTCAGATTTGAGACTCAGGAATCTATACCTTAAAAATGCTTTTTAGTAATACTTATGTACAGAAACCTTTTAGAAAGACTGCCTTGAGTCCTTATAAATAATACCTCACTGAAAAATATTGTCTTAACAGTTTGAACACTGGTGCCAAGGAGGAATCTGCTTGGGCTTGGGATAAAGAGAGAGGAAAATAATACCTGGGCAATCTAACAGTTAAGGNATCTATACCTTAAAAATGCTTTTTAGTAATACTTATGTACAGAAACCTTTTAGAAAGACTGCCTTGAGTCCTTATAAATAATACCTCACTGAAAAATATTGTCTTAACAGTTTGAACACTGGTGCCAAGGAGGAATCTGCTTGGGCTTGGGATAAAGAGAGAGGAAAATAATACCTGGGCAATCTAACAGTTAAGGGCAATCTAACAGTTAAAGAGCAAGGGCAAACTATGTTACAGGTTTGTTCCTCTCCACCAGGGGGCACTGATGAGGGCAGTAGAGAGAGATTTGGGAGGACTCAGTATTGTAGAAAACAATCATATTTCTACACTAAATTTTATCCTTTTGCACACACAGTAACTAAATGTACTAATATCCCACATTTTGAAGGAGTTTTAATTCATAATTTTCAAGGAAAAAATTAATCTTTAGCCTTTCTATATCTATCAGAAAAGTAGTTATAATGAGACTGATAGTTGAGAAATCAATAAAAGATCAGATAATTATATTTCCTATTCCCCTGGACTATATATCACATAGTCATGCTTATATGCACAGAGCGTCCCTGGGGATTTCTAATAAAATTGAGCATTATGTCATTGCCTCGAGTTACTCTTTCAAAACCACACAAACCCCAAACACCTTCCATTTTAAAAGATCATAAAACTGCCCTATTTCAACTGATCACCATTCAACAAAGCGCTCTAAATAAGATTGCTCTCTGAGGCGTGGCAAGTTAGAGGAGAGATTTTCCACTGAAGACAGAGAGCTCACATGTTATTAATGAGGACATTTTAAAGCAAATTTCATTCTCTATCCTTTAGGCAAAACGCACAGCTCCACATCTGAAAGGAAATGAAAACTTCCATGGCCTCTGAAAATACATTACCAATGATATTCTAAATAGTCTAACTTAAGGTTATGAAAGTGCTTTTAAACTGCCATCCTGGAGAACTCAAGGTGATACCGACATTTTGACAAACTTGTTTATTTTTTCCACAAATCTACAGGGAAGAATATAGAAAAGTTAAAAAATAAGACAACAAAAGAAAAAAATTGCTGTATATAAACAAGGGCTTCCCAAAATGTTTAACTCAAAGTGCTTAAGTTGCTATATAGTTCACACCAAAGTTGGAAAATAATGTTCCATATTCAGGTGTATTATTTCTAAATGTATCCTAAAAGATATTTTCTGTCACAGAAGGCATGATTCTTTTAAACAAATCTCTCTTTGCCTGTTTATTGTTAATACAAAGCTGAGAAAACAGGCAGTGGCCTCTTTTCAATAAGTGCTAATCAATCAACAAGTGGAAATAGAAACTCTTAGGAGAAAGTAATAAGGTTAAGAATGTCTATAAAAAAATCAAGAATGTCTATCAAATGTCAAAGACATTTGAATGTTTTCTTTAAGTGTGAAAGTAAGGATAGTTAATAGGGAATATTTATCTTCTGGATATAGATTAGGAGAAAAGTTTAAAATTAGGGTCTATGATTGGAGAAGGAAATGGCAACCCACTCCAGTATTCTTGCCTGGAGAATCCCAGGGACAGAGGAGCCTAGTGGGCTGCCGTCTGTGGGGTCGCACAGAGTCGGACACGACTGAAGTGACTTAGCAGCAGCAGCAGCAGCAGCCTACTATGAAGGAATGATTACTGCATTTATTGTTTCTCAGTTTCAGTGTTCTTATCAGTATAGTGAAAGTGAAAGTCACTCAATCGTGTCCATTTCTTTGCAACCCCATAGACTATACAGTCCTTGGAATTCTCTAGGCCAGAATACTGGAGTGGGCAGCCTTTCCCTTTGTCAGGGGATCTTCCTAACCCATGTCTCCTGCATTGTAGGCAGATTCTTTACCGATTGAGCCACAAAGGAAGCCCAAGAATACTGGAGTGGGTACCCTATCCCTTCTCCAGGGGATCTTCCTGACCCAGGAGTCGAACCAGGCTCTCATGCATTGCAGGAAGATCCTTCACCAACTGAGCTATCAGGGAGTTGAACCCAAATCATGGCTCTCATCTGCTGACAAAGCCATCGGAGACCAGAGAAGCTCTTGAGGACCAGTGACAGGAAGGACTGTGGATAAGGGAAGCCAAGATGCTTGTATGTTTTTCTTCTCTTTCTTTTAAGCTATTCTATTTATTTTAAAACCTTAAACAGTATTTAAATTTTTATTAAAATTTAGTATTAAAATTAATTAAAATTAAAATTAATTAAATTAAAAATTTAGTATTAAAAATATACAATTTAGTGTATAGAATTTAAGCACCTTATTAGTAAATTTTCACAAAATGAACACATCCAAATGATGTCTGCCTAGATATCTAAATCTCTCATGATGTAACCCTGTCCTTAAATTCCCCCAAATAACATTGTTCTAACTTCTGTCATCACAGACATCATAGAAATTTTTCCTATTTTTGAGTTTTATAAAATTTAGCAAATATAATAATAATCGGTTTGTTTACTCAATAAGACCATGAGATCCATCCATGTGGTTTTATATATTGATAGTTATAATTGAATTTTTTTGTTGTTATAGAGCACTTATTTCACTGCATGAATATACCAAGATTTATCTCTTCTTTTTTTGTTTTGCTAAGCTATTGAAGTGCATTTGGGTTTTTTCCAATTTTCAATTTTTATGAATAATGCTGCTGAAGGCTTTGTTTATAAGTCTAGTGGTGTCCATGGTCATGGAGGTTATGACTCAGAGTGGATTTACTGGGATTCACTTAAACATGGAGAATTTTAAACATTTTTCCAAAGTGTTTGCACAAATATATATATACCCTCCTCAGTATACGAGAATTCATCATATTCTATTTTCTTGCAAACATGGTACTGCCATTTTAAAAGGTTTTTAGATATTCTGATGAAAGTTTATTGGATTTTTAACGTGATTTTAAGGTTAATTTCCTTAGTGGTTAATAACATTGAGTTTTTTGTTTTGTTCTTAACTTTTCATAAATCTCATAACAACTCAGTTTTCTTCTTTTATGAAGTTATTGTTGAAGTCTTTGGACAATGTAATTGGACGTCCTCATTAATAATTTTTAGATGTTCTTATATATTATTTGTATGAGTTTTTAATTAGATATATGTATTGCAAATATCTTCTCTAATGGTCTTCCTTTTTTCTATCATGTCTTTTGATAAACAAAAGATTTATTTTTAATATAGTCCTGTTTTTCAATCTTTATCTATTTGACTATTGCTTTTGTGTCTCTCAAGAAATATTAACTCTCCCTGAGTCATAATGATAATCTCAGTATTCTTCTAAATAAAGAAAGAATTTGTTTCACATTTAGATGAATTATTCACATGGCATTCACTTAATTTGACAATAGGGAGTCAAGTTGGGGTTTTGAAAATACATATTGATAGTCAACTACTAAACACCATTATTTAAAGTATCACATTATGGTGCAGGTTTGGAAATTTAAGGGCTTGAAGAAGAGGACTGGTTTTTGTGTGGGTTTTTTTTTTTTTTTTTTTGGGGNTCACTTAATTTGACAATAGGGAGTCAAGTTGGGGTTTTGAAAATACATATTGATAGTCAACTACTAAACACCATTATTTAAAGTATCACATTATGGTGCAGGTTTGGAAATTTAAGGGCTTGAAGAAGAGGACTGGTTTTTGTGTGGGTTTTTTTTTTTTTTTTTTTTTGGAGATACTGTTGGTCAGGGCCCATTATTGACCATTTGTTTCCAAAATAAAAAATAAAACCTATAAAAAATAAAGAATTATTTTTCCCCTCACTGAATTGCAATGGCACCTTTATCATGGATTGGATAACTGTGTATGTATGGTTCTATTTCTGGACTGTCTATACTCCTTCACTGATTTATCTATCTGTAGCTTCATAAAGGTCTCTATATGTCAGGCTTGATACATTTTTCCTCAAGAGTGTTCTAGCTATTCCTGGTCCTTTGCGTTTCCATGTAAAATTTATAAGTGATTTTACCGATCAAAAAATGTTGGAATATAATTCATTTTTCATTTGCGATATTCATCAGTGTGGTGAAATTGACATATTTATAATATTGAGTCATTCAATCCACGATCATGGCATATGGGAACCGTTTGCTGATATTTTCTTAATTATTTTAGAGCTACGTTTGTTTATAAGTTTTAGAGGCCTTAAAGTCTTCATATTTATTCCTAGACATGTAATATGACAAGGCCATTTGATTGTTCAAATTTTACTTTCTAATTTTTTAATTTGATCTAAAAAAGCAGAATTTTTAGAAGAGGCTATTTTTGTCTTGATATATTTAGCTTGCATCCGTGGGGTAGCTAAGAGTCGGACCCAACTGAGTGACTTCACTTTCACTTTTCACTTTCACGCATTGGAGAAGGCAGTGGTAACCCACTCCAGTGTTCTTGCCTGGAGAATCCCAGGGCTGCCGTCTATGGGGTTGCACAGAGTCGGACACAACTGAAGTGAGCTTGGCAGCAGCGGCAGCAGCAGCAGGACATCTTTTCAAATCCCATCTATAAGTTTTACTTTAGATGGAATCACATGCAATTGTTGTTATGAAAGGTGCTGCTGATGCCCATGGGACCTCAGCTCACTGTTTGCCACACCTGGCAGAGAGTGGTATCTTTAAAATCTGATGTCTGCAATCATCAGGGGCCCCAGGTACAGCTTGTGTTCCAGCACAACACAGGCCATGGGGCTGACTCTATGAGAGTCACAGGCAGAAAACTTTGGCAGTGTCCACTCTGTCCACTTCTGTCAAAGTGCAGAGACCCTAGAAAGAGATCTCCTGTGGTGCTGTCCAGCCAAGCTATGGAAGCAGGTTCATCCAGAGTCTTGGGGGCTCAACCTTCCCCAAAAAACCAGCAGGTGCAGGACCAGCTGGATCCCAGATGGCAAACTGCTGCCCCAGTGGGCCTGGAAGACAGAGCGTCAAGCCAAAGATGATTATACTCAGGCCTCAAGGGGCTTCCCTGATAGCTCAGTGGGTAAAGAATCTGCCTGCAATGCAGGCAGCCCTGCACTCTCCTGCATTCTCTCTGCAGAGCAGGAGATCTGGGTTCGATCCCTGGGTCAGGAAGATACCCTGAAGAAGGAAATGGAAACGCACTCCAGTATTCTTACCTGGAGAATCCCATGGACATAGGAGCCTAGTGGGCTACAGTCCACGGGGTCATAAGAGTCAGACACAACTTAGTAAACCATCAGTTCAATTCAGTTCAGTTCAGCTATTCAGTCATGTCTGACTCTTTGCAACCCCATGAATCACAGCATGCTAGGCCTCCCTGTCCATCACCAACTCCCAGAGTTCACTCAAACTCATGTCCATCGAGTCTGTGATGCCATCCAGCCATCTCATGCTCTATTGCCCCTTCTCCTCCTGTGCCCAATCACTCCCAGCATCAGGATCTTTTCCAGTGAGTCAACTCTTCACATGAGGTGGCCAAAGTACCGGAGTTTCAAATTCGGCATCAGTTCTTCCAATGAACATCCAAGAACATCCCTCCCAACATCTCCTTTAGGATGGACTGGTTGGATCTCTTTGAAGTCCAAGGAACTCTCAAGAGTCTTCTTCAACACCACAGTTCAAAATCATCAATTCTTTGGTGCTCAGCCTTCTTCACAGTCCAACTCTCACATCCATACATGACCACAGGAAAAACCATAGCCTTGACTAGATGGACCTTTGTTGGCAAAGTAATGTCTCTGCTTTTGAATATGCTATCTAGGTTGGTCATAACTTTCCTTTCAAGGAGCAAGCGACTTTTAATTTCATGGCTGCAATCACCATCTGCAGTGATTTTGGAGCCCCCCAAAATAAAGTCTGACACTGTTTCCACTGTTTCCCCATCTATCTGCCATGAAGTGATGGGACCAGATGCCATGATCTTAGTTTTCTGAATGTTGAGCTTTAAGCCAACTTTTTCACTCTCCTCTTTCATGTTCATCAAGAGACTTTTTAGTCCTCTTCACTTTCTTCCATAAGGGTGGTGTCATCTGCATATATGAAGTTATTAATATTTTTCTCTACAATCTTGATACCAGCTTGTGCTTCTTCCAGCCCAGCATTTCTCATGATGTACTCTGCATAGAAGTTAAATAAGCAGGGTGACAATATACAGCCTTGACATATTCCCTTTCCTATATGTAAACCATTAACAAGGTCTAATAAAATATGCCGTGTTAATTTTTAGATTTCCTCAGGACCTATCCCCTCTTTCTTCTTTTCTGTTTAACTCATTTGGAAAGCAAATGTCTATTGCATGTGAAAAAGCTAGCTTAAAACTCAACATTCAGAAAACAAAGACCATAGCATTCAGTCTCATCAGTTCAGTTCAGTTGCTCAGTCGTGTCTGACTCTTTGCGACCCCATGAATCGCACGCAGCATGCCAGGCCTTCCTGTCCATTACCATCTCCCGGAGTTCACTCAAACTCACGTCCATCGAGTTGGTGAAGCCATCCAGCCATCTCATCCTGTGTCATCCCATTCTCCTCCTGCCCCCAATCCCTCCCAGCATCAGAGTCTTTTCCAATGAGTCAACTCTTCGCATGAGGTGCCCAAAGTACTGGAGTTTTGGCTTTAGCATCATTCCTTCCAAAGAAATCCCAGGGCTGATCTCCTCTAGAATGGACAGGTTGGATCTCCTTGCAGTCCAAGGAACTCTCAAGAGTCTTCTCCAACACCACAATTCAAGATAATCAATTCTTTGGCACTCAGCCTTCTTCACAGTCCAATCTCACGTCCATACATGACTACTGGAAAAACCACAGCCTTAACTAGATGGACCTTTGTTGGCAAAGTAATGTCTCTGCTTTTCAATATCCTATTTACGTTGGTCATTGCTTTTTTTCCAAGGAGTAAGTGTCTTTTAATTTCATGGCTGCAGTCACAATCTGAAGTTATTTTGAAACCCCCCAAAATAAAGTCAGCCACTGTTTCCCAATCTATCTGCCATGAAATGATGGGACCAGATGCAACGATCTTAGTTTTCTGAATGTTGAGCTTTAAGCCAACTTTTTCACTCTCCCTTTTCACTTTCATCAGGAGGCTTTTTAGTTCCTCTTCACTTTCTGCCATAAGGGTAGTGTCATCTGCATATCTGAAGATTGATATTTCTTCCATCACTTCATAGCAAAAAAATGGTGAAAAATGGAAACAGTGACAGACTATTTTCTTGGGTTCCAAAATCACTGCAGATGGTGACTGTGACCAATAAACAAAAGACCCTGGCTCCTTGGAAGAAAAACAATGAAAAATCTAGATAGCATATTAAAAAGCAGAGACATCACTTTGCCAACAAAGGTTCATATTGTCAAAGTCATGGTTTTTCCAGTAGTCTTGTATAGATGTGAGAGTTGGACCATGAAGAAGGCCAAGCATTTAAGAACTGATGCTTTCAAACTGTGGTGTTGGAGAAGACTCTGGAGAGTCCCTTGGACTGCAAGGAGATCCAACCAGTCAATCCTAAAGGAAATCCACCCTGAATATTCATTGGAAGGACTGATTCTGAAGCTGAAACTCCAATACTTTGGCCACCTGATATGAAGAACCAACTCATCTGAAAACAGCCACATGCTGGGAAACATTGAGAGTGGAAGGAGAAGAGGGCAACAAAGGGTTAGATGGTTGGATGGCATAATCAACTCATGGACATGCATCTGAGCAAACTCTGGGAGACAGTGAAGGACAGGGAAGCCTGGTGTGCTGCATTCCATGGGGTCGCAAAGAGCCGGACACAACTGAGCAGCTGAACAACAATTGTATGCCTATTCCACCATTACATTGTGGAAGCATATGACATATTTGATCTCAGAGGTTCACAGATGGAGAGGATTTTGTTTCAGGATGAATCATCCCTGAGTTTCACCTGTATCTGACCTTGATGATATTTAAATGAGCCTTTGGACTTTAAAGTACTGGTGAATGAGTTAAGATTTCGGGTGTAATTGGGATAGAATGAAGGTGATGAAATTCCAGTTGAACTATTTCAAATCCTGAAAGATGATGCTATGAAAGTGCTGCACTCAATATGCCAGCGAATTTGGAAAACTCAGCAGTGGCTACAGGACTGGAAAAGGTCAGTTTTCATTCCAATCCCAAAGAAAGGCGATGCCACAGAATCCTCAAACTACCACACAATTGCACTCATCTCACATGCTAGTAAAGTAATGCTCAAAATTCTCCAAGTCATGCTTCAGCAGTACATGAACCATGAATTTCCAGATGTTCAAACTGGTTTTAGAAAAGGCAGAGGAACCAGAGATCCAATTGCCAGCATCTGCTGGACCATTGCAAAAACAAGAGAGTTCCAGAAAAACATCTATTTCTGCCTTATTGGCTATGCCAAAGTCTTTGACTCTGTGGATCACAATAAACTGTGGAAAATTCTGCAAGAGATGGGAATACCAGACCACCTGACCGGCCTCTTGAGAAACCTGTATGCAAGTCAGGAAGCAACAGTTAGAACTGGACATGGAACAACAGACTGGTTCCAAATAGGAAAAGGAGTATGTCAAGGTTGTATATTGCTTATTTAACTTATATGCAGAGTACATAATGAGAAATGCTGGGCTGGAAGAAGCACAAGCTGGAATCAAGACTACCGGGAAAAATATCAATAACAGACATGCAGATGACACCACCCTTATGGCAGAAAGTGAAGAGAAGCTAAAAAGCCTCTTGATGAAAGTGAAAGAGGAGAGTGAAACAGTTGGCTTAAAGCTCAACATTCAGAAAACTAAGATCATAGCATCTGGTCCCATCACTTCATGGGAAATAGATGGGGAAACAGTGGAAACAGTGTCAGACTTTATTTTGGGAGGAGGGGTCCAAAATCACTGCAGATTGGGATTGCAGCCATGAAATTAAAAGACACTCCTTGGAAGGAAAGTTATGACCAACCTAGATAGCATATTCAAAAGCAGAGACATTACTTGCCAACAAAAGTCCATTTAATCAAGGTTATGGTTTTTTCAGTGGTCATGTATGGTTATGAGAGTTTGACTGTGAAGAAAGCTGAGCACCGAAGAATTGACGCTTTTGAACTGTGGTGTTAGAGGAGACTCTTGAGAGTCCCTTGGACTGCAAGGAGATCCAACCAGTCCATCCTGAAAATCAGTCCTGGGTGTTCACTGGAAGGACTGATGCTGAAGCTGAAACTCCAATACTTTGGCCACCTGATGTGAAGAGTTGACTCATTTGAAAAGACTCTGATGCTGGGAGGGATTGGGGGCAAGAGGAGAAAGGGACGACAGAGGATGAGATGGCTGGATGGCATCACCAACTCGATGGACATGAATTTGAGTGAGCTCCGGGAGTTGGTGATGGACAGGGAGGCCTGGCATGCTGTGATTCATGTGGTCGCAAAGGGTTGGACACGACTGAGCGATTGAACTTAACTGAACTGAACCGTACATATTTTGCATGCAAGCAGATACAACGTTTCAGGGCAGAATATTGTTGGCTGGATGACTGCATACCCTCAAAATTCACATCTAACTCCAAACGTGACAGTATTTGGAGATAAGGCCTTTATGACATGATTAGGGCATGGGGGTGGCACCTTCATGATTGTGGTTAGTGTCCATATAAAATAATCCCCAGAGGGATCTCTGCTGCTTATGTCTTGTGACGACTCAGGGAAAAGATGGTCTTCTCTATCACCCTCATCAAGTATCAGTAGCAGCCTCTTGTGCTGCTACCCACTGAGATTTGATAGTTTGTTTTTTGAATTTCCAATGAGGCTTCTAAGCATATCATTGGTTTATTGGCAGTTTCATACTGCCTGAAGTCCAAAAGCACATTTCTTGCTTGCAGTGCTCACGATAGTTTTTCTTCTCTTGCATCCTGGAGGGGGTCTTCCCTGCTTACTCAATAACTATGGATGTACTCTAAACTGGGTTACCCTATTCACCTTTTCTGCCATCACAGGTCTGCAATCATACCTTCTCCAATGAGGTCCAAATCCAAGCTGTGAAATTTATCTCCTTTGAGTACTCTCCCTTGAGTTCCAGGGTAGGTGCTCTTAAGCTCATTCTTTACTTCTTTAGAGAACATCCTCTGTTAGAGTTAACCATTTTTTATTTTAAACATTCCCTTTTCAAATTAATGTGTGATTTCTATCTCCTATTGGATCCTGACTGATAAAAGAGCAAATATTAAAACGAGTTCCAAGTTTTCTGTATTACTAAGTGGATTTTTTTTTTTTTGTAAGTGGATTATGTCAATCTGAAACGTTCGCTGCAATATATTGTTCNTGTGTGATTTCTATCTCCTATTGGATCCTGACTGATAAAAGAGCAAATATTAAAACGAGTTCCAAGTTTTCTGTATTACTAAGTGGATTTTTTTTTTTTTGTAAGTGGATTATGTCAATCTGAAACGTTCGCTGCAATATATTGTTCTAAGTGGGTTATGTTGACTGAAAAGTTTGCCTCTTTATATGTTCTTCCCAAAGGAATTTATCTAATAATGAAAGTTAAAGAATGAGCATACATAGTTAGTGTCCAGAGTAGCTATATTGATAATTGAGCTAAAAGAAGTTTAAAATTAGACTTTCCTCTTTAGATTTAGAATTCAAGACAAATTACACACCAGCAGAATTTTTAAATAGTTATAAATGATAGAGATGATTTTTTAACCAAGGAAAAACAGCTTCCATGAGCACTGATCAAATAGCAAATTATAAAAGCTGGTTAGTGGTATTTAATATAATTTTCTTGGTTGTACAATTTTAACACATATGTTTGGCAGTGCCATTAAGTACATTAACTATCATACTTTTCATGGAAAAAGATTCTTCTGGAAATGTGTCCCCAAAGAGATTTTAAAAGTGTTATGTTTTATTTATTAGATGAGAAATATATTTCTCCAACAGGAACATTGGTAACTTCTTGAAGTGTAGGGAAAGAATGTTTTAAGCCACCCAAGAATATAGAAATAATATTCATACTTTGGGGATACAAGATAACAATACTACTGGTGTTAATAAAAATAGCAAAAGAATGTACCTTCAGCTTCTCTCATTGCTGAAGTTCTGGACATTAAGTCAGTTGGAAGTTTCTTGGAAAAAAATATTTTTTATCATGCAATTTCTCCTACCTTGTTGGTAATTCTTCTTATTCTTTCCTGGAAAAGCAGCAGAAGCTGGATGAAAAACCCAGTCTCTTGTTTGGAAAAAAAATTAAAGAACCAGTGGCATTAGCCAGTATACTAGCCTGGGTGGTGGCTGGTTTAGTCCTTTGGAGTTCTTGTTAGCTGAGGATATTTGCTTCATTTTGGTTGCATGAAACTTGAAGCAATTCCAAATCAATACGGTTATCAAATACCATACCAAGTCATTGCAAACTATAGTCCAGTCGAAAATTACTAATGCTGAATAGTATACATTAGTTTTTTTCAGACTTCCTTGAACATTAAATCATTTGGGGAGTTTAAAAAAAACAGAAATAGCAGCAACCACTAGTGTGAATCTACACCACAATTTTTTAAAAAACTGTTTTGTGGCAGAGTTATTAATAGATNATAGTATACATTAGTTTTTTTCAGACTTCCTTGAACATTAAATCATTTGGGGAGTTTAAAAAAAACAGAAATAGCAGCAACCACTAGTGTGAATCTACACCACAATTTTTTAAAAAACTGTTTTGTGGCAGAGTTATTAATAGATATTTTTGGAAGCTCTTCAGGGAGCCTAATATTCAGTCAATATATGGCCCCACTGGTGTTATATTCTGAGTGAAATTTTGTGGGATCTATTGATTATTATTGCTTCTGATAATTAGGTTGAGACTCAGATTAAGGTGCATCAATTAATTATTTAGAAAAATTTCTTTTCAACACAGCTTTAAAACCTTAGTATTATATATGTGTTTAATCAAGAAACAAGTAAATGTATTCAGTGAAGAAAAACCAATACAGTATTATAAAGTAGCATAAAGTAAAAAGTAAAACAAATTTTAAAAAAANTTTAGAAAAATTTCTTTTCAACACAGCTTTAAAACCTTAGTATTATATATGTGTTTAATCAAGAAACAAGTAAATGTATTCAGTGAAGAAAAACCAATACAGTATTATAAAGTAGCATAAAGTAAAAAGTAAAACAAATTTTAAAAAAAGAACAAATGATGTTATCTTTTAAATAGTCTATCATCTCAGCTTTTTAATTTATTTGGCAGATTATTTTTCTCAAAACAGTGTAGAGCCAAGCCTCTAGTTTGTTAATTTTAGGACTTAAATCCATGGCAGTTAAAAACAAAAAGCAGAACTATCCCTGTAATGGAAGTGCCAACCCAGCCCTGAATTGTCATTTCCCTATGGTTTCTGGATTTGGAATCATATAATGGAGGAGGAAATGGCAACCCACTCCAGGATTTTTGCGTGGAGAATCCCAAGGACAGAGGAGCTTGGTGGGCTACAGTCCATGGGGTTACGGAGTCAGAAACGACTGAGTGACTAACACACACACACACACACACACACACACACACACACACAGTGGTTTAGAATCCATTATTCAGTCAGCTCACTTCAGTCGCTCAGTTGTGTCTGACTCTTTGTGACCCCCTGGATTGCAGCATGCTAGGCTTCCCTGCCCATCACCAACTCGCGGAGCTTACTCAGACTCATGTCTATCATGTTGGTGATGCCATCTACACATCTCATCCTCTGTCGTCCCTTCTCCTCCCGCCTTTAATCTTTCCCAGCATCAAGGTCTTTTCCAATGAGTTGGTTCTTCACATCAGGTGGTCAAAGTATTAGAGTTTGGGAATCCATTGTTGGATGATGACTGATATTGAATTTTCTAACATACAATGAGTAGATACCTCCTGATAGATATCTGCACGTATTTACTACAGAATCAAAGAGATGAAAAGACACTTTTGGGTCATGGTCAACTTTCTTACATACTTTTTGATGAACAGCAATTTCAGTTACATTTTTGGTCCATCTCAATACACACCTGAGCACATGTTTAGATTTCACCTGCTTTTCAAATCTTTCCTGTCATTAGCAATGCAAATGCTCCTTAGAAATCCTGGGAGTGTTCGTTGTGGGCAATAATAACTAAGGGAGGGGAGCCATGTGGATTGATGGTCAGATGGCCTTGGCATGGACTATTTATCAGCCAGATGGAGAGCAACAAGGTTTAATTATAAAGGCAATGTCTCCTAAGTTATTAAGAATCTTGTGCTTTTTACACAGTCGACTTAAGAGTTCTGCACCCATTTCCACTGGGGGTAGGGAGCTGTTTCCTCACACCACCAAGCAATTCTCCAGACACCAGCAGGGAGCCCTACAGCTCAACTCAATTCTGGCACTAGCTACGTGGAAAGAGCATCGGATCCCACAGACCAAAGACTCAGCCCCACAGGACTGTTCCACCTCCACCCCCATTTTGCTGCCAATTGTAAGTTTGGGTTCTCATCTGCTTCTGATCCACCAACTTTAGATCAGAGGTTCCACTGAGCCCCTTCCCTGGGTTCAACATTTTAATTACTAGATTACCAGTTTATTATAAATGTTCAGAGACAGCCAGATGGAAGAGATGCAGAGGGCCAGGTATGTGAGAAGGCACACAGAGCTTCCATGCTCTCTTCAAACCTCTGTGTTCACCCCCTCTCCTTTTGGATTTTTATAGAGGATTTATTAAATAGGCATGCTTGATTAAATCATTAATGTTAGTGATTGACTCAACCTTCAGCCCTCTTCCTTCTCCAGAAATCAGAGGGTAAGACTGAGAGTTCCAATCCTCTATTCATGTGTGATTCCTCTGGCAACCAGTCCTCATCATTAGGTGCCTTCCAAGAGTCATCTCATTTGTATAAATCCAGTTAATGTAGAAAATGGGGTTGTTACGAGTAACAGGATACCCATTTCACCTTTAAAGCTGAGTTGATTTCAGGAACTGAGGACAAGAGACCAAGAATTATGACCAAAAATGCTTCCAAGTGCTCTTATCCCTCAGGAAATTCTGAAGATTTGGGGATCTGTGAACTAAAACTGTGGATAAAGATCAAATATATATATTTCTTATTATAAATCACAATGTCACAATTATATACCATACTGATCCTCAAAGGTAATGTTATTTTACAATAACTAAACATTTAGGGATCGGGATACTTCCCTTTGAATTATCACAAGAGCCTTTCAGAAATTCTGAGTAAAATATAGGGTTATCCAAAGTCAACCAAAGGATCAATACATATGGGAAGAGTGTCATATTCATGTAATACCAAATTATGCTGATATTACATTGACAAGTTAATTAATAAGATAATGAACCTCTCACATTTGACAGACATTCAATATGTAGGGATCTTGCTTTGAATATTATAGAGGCAAATAGTCTACTTTTTATTTGAGCACGAGGTTTAACATATCAAACTATAGTTATACTATATATTTGGTCAGATCTAAGGGGTTTATTCCACTGGCCTATCACAAAATCATCTCTATTGCCTCCTGAAACACAGAACATTTATTAGAACTGGTGTTTCAAACTAATTAATTTAAGGATTAGGTAAAAATCCTTTCCTTTTTCTAGCACACACATGCAAATCAAAACCAGAACCAAAATGATCCTCTTTAAAAAGGATATTAATGAAATACAGGAAAGGGATAGGAGAAGAAAAAAGATTTCTAGGTACAGGCAGAGGATGAGAGGCGGTAAAGTTCCCTGAGCAGCAGAAGTGCCATAAGCATTCACTGTTTGATGGAAACAAATGAAAAAACCAATCTAGAAGGTGCAGTTAAGAGAAAGATTTTCAGATAATGAATTAAAGGAGCAGATTGGAGATGACTTTGTGAAAAATGAAAGATGCAGAATGCCAAGAAGTAGACTCAGAAATGTGGAGAGAAGTTTGAAGAAGATGGGAAGACCGAGGTTGAAAACACTCTTCTAATTTACTGAATGCCATGAAATAGGAAATGGAGGTATTTCAACCTTGAACCCAAAGGTCTGTGGTGGAGGACAAGAACACTTGGTAGATAAGGGTGTGAGATAACGAATATCAGAACCAAGGTGCTGAAGACTCTTTTATTCATTGTGAAAGCTGGGGGTTGGTGCATGGCAGCTTTTCTCCCTTTTGATAAATACCCATTTTTTATATTGGGACAGGCCATCCATTTGAGCAGGTCATTGTGCAACATCAGAAGTTCAGGGAGAAAAGGGGCATCTGCTTAAACGGCCAGAACAAGCGAACAACCCTAGTTGATCATGAAGATGGCAGAATGAAGGAAATAATTAACACATGCCTTTTCTCAGGTGATGACGTTCACTGAGAGACTACGGCTGATATAGTGCTTTATGCTTTATGTACATCACCTTGGCTAATACACACAATCTACGGGATAGACACTATTGGTACCACTTTACCTACATGAGATAATAAATATATATTGGTCTCTTCCCTAATACCTGGCATAGAGCTCCTGAAACCCTTATAATTTCCTAAGTGGTAAGAGGATCTCTTATCCTAGCATTTAGTCTTTGCTCCTTTCCATGGCACAGAGATTCTAAAATCCTTGTAATTTTCTGTTATAAGAATAGTAGGAGCATCTTCTGTTCTAACAAGGTGACTCTGGGTGGGCTCTGGGATGGCTGCTGAATGGGAGCTGGTCACCAGGAAGACGAAGCCATGATTAGAAGCTTGGAACTTTCAGCCCTGCACCCCATTCTCTAGAGAGATAAGAGGGCTGTAAGTAGAGTTAATTGATCATGCCTACACGAGATAGCCCCCATAAAACCCCAATAGTAGGGGATACAGTGAGCTTCTGGCCTGGAGAACCCATTCACATACAGGGAGGGTGAAGCATCCCAGCTCTATGAAGAGAGAGGCTTCTGCACTAGAGACCTGCTCAGACCTCACCCTTTTTGTCTCTTTATCTGGCTGTTATCCTGCATCCTTTTTCATACCCTTTAGTAAACTGATAAACCTAAGTGTTTTTCTGAATTCTGTAAGCCACTCAAGAAAACAAATCCAAGAGGGAAGAGGTCATCAGAACCTCATTTTGTAGGCAAGTCAACTTGCAGGCAACTACAACTTTTGTAGAAAGTTGTGGGTAACCTGGGGACCTACTGGTAACACTTTTGATTGTCATCTGATGTGGGGCAGTCTCAATTGACTGAGCCCTTAACCCTTGGGATCTGATGCTACATCCAGGTAGATATTGTCAGAATTGAATTAAATTGTAAAACAACCAGCTGGTGTCAGAGAATAGATTGATGTGGGCGGAAACTCCTACCCATTTGATGACCAGAAGCATCAACAATGAAGTATTCTGTGTGAAAGTAAAGGAGACACTCAGGAGGAAAGCTGTAGTTTTCTCTAGTGCAACCTATTGGAAAACAAAAATTTTTTCATGTTATAGTAAGTGCCTAATGTAAGTGTCAAATCTGGGGTACAAATCAGATATTTCTGATTCTGGCATTCACACAAATTTTCCAGATAGCTCTCTCCATCCAAGTTGGCTTACTTTACCACTTGACCAGAGGTTGCCTTCGGCTTGACACATAAAATCCATTCTGCAAGATTTTTTTTTCACGTTCATGTGTTTGCAAGCCCAGGGAAAACTACAACAGTGAGCCGTCAAAAGAATTCTTTTAAAACAGAGATAAGCTGAATTTGGAAAAGAAACTGTTCCCCTCTACCCACTAAAACTATGACAGTTTTCAAAGCCTCATGAACCCAGTACTTCATGAATTCTAGAGTTGATCTTTGGGTGAGAAATACCTTTAAAAACCAGAAATACCTTTAAAAAATTAGTAATAATCTTTAAGTTTATGTCCAACAGATATATCTACTTATTATTGGATAGTGGAAGAACAAAAAGGGGGATCTTGCCACCTAAAAATGTATACACACATATACATGCACACACATATATATGTGTATATATATATATACATATATATATGAGAAATTTTCTTTTCTTTTTAAATAACAAAAACCCCTGCTTTATCATTCAGTTTCATGATAATCCAATTAATATAATAAAGATTTGTCACTGAAAATATACAAAGTTAAATGTCTACAGAAAATTTAAAAAATATGTTTTTAGAGAAAACTTTCCAGTTATACAAATTTCAGCTGTATTTCAGATGAAAGGAACAGATATATACTATGAGATAGAGTAGAAGCCTAAAATTCATGGTTTTTCTGGAGAGGTAGGTAATTGGTGCTTTTAAAAAGCTGGGATATTGCAACAAGCCACATATTTTGCACGAAAAAAGCAAAAAAATGAAGTCAAATTTCTTATAAATGCTTTACCTTTTATCATTCTGACTCTGGCTGTGATAAATGACTTTTCTACAGAGTATAAAATAACTCACCCCATGCTCAGGTAATAGAGTGACTATCTCACACCTTGGTTCTTAAAATAGGATCCTTACATTTGGATCTCAGAATCCATACATTGAAAAAGAGCTAACCTTGACAATACACACAGGAGACAGACTCTGCTACTGAGAAATTTGTGAAGCCACCAAGGACTGTCATTTCCCCAGTGGTTTCTTCCTTAGAGCAAGATCTTTACAGATGGTGCTCAAACCACAATTTTCCTATATTTGGTAAACAGAGTCTTTTCAAAGCAGTATAAATTTCAGTATCTCCGGTAGCAAGGCATGTTGTTTTTAAGTCACTCATTCGTGTCCAACTCACTGTGAACCCATGGACTATAACTCACCAGGCTCCTCTGTCTATGGGATTTCTCAAGCAAGAATACTGGAATGGTTTGCCATTCTCTCCTCCAGGAGATCTTCCCAACCCAGAGATCGAACCCACATCTCCTGCATTACAGGTGGATTTTATACCACTGAGCCACCAGGGAAGCCCATAGCAAGGCATATCCTATCCAATTTACCATGCTCTGTACTACTCTATTTTTCTTAGGATTTGTCAAGCAAATAAATGCATTTTAATTAAATTAAATTAAATACATTAATTAAATTAAATGAATTTTAATTAAAACGTATTTATTTGCTTGATTCTGAAAGGTCTTTGAATTTAAACCCTTATATTTATCTAATGGAAGAAAATGTCTCATGGTATATAGAATCATCTGTCAAGAATGTAAAAAGTTGGAAATAGCTAGTGCTAGTAAATGTGAGATAAAAGTAGCCANACTGGAGTGGGTTGCCATTTCCTTCTCCAATGCACGAAAGTGAAAAGTGAAAGTGAAGTCGCTCAGTCGTGTCTGACTCTTAGCGACCCCATGGACTGCAGCCTACCAGGCTCCTCCGTCCATGGGATTTTCCAGGCAAGAGTACTGGAGTGGGGTGCCATTGCCTTTACCCCTAAAAGAGAGTCAATGTTGTTTTCCATTCTCCATTTAAACCTTTGAGATCTTCAGTTCACTAAGCACTAACTTCTCCATCTTGCTTTTAAGGGTAGTAATATCTAAATCAAAATAAGACTTCCTGGATTACTTTTAAGTTGATTCAGAAAAGAACAGAATGTGGCTAAAGAAATGACAGTAAAAGGTAAAACATCTAAAAAATTCCCCCAGGGGCATAAAGAAATCAATACATATGGAAGGGAATAGAGTATGGAAAGGTGAGTTCCTCTGACTTGGGCCGTATAAGAAACAGAATACACCAGCGAGTAAATGTGTTTAAGTAAGGGTGCAGACTCCAGCAAATTTTCTTCCAGAGTTAATCACTAGTTAACTTAGTGAGATGAACATGCCGTTCAAAAAAAGAAAGAAAAGATTCCTCGTTAATTATATGCTACAAATGCTCTTACTTCCTGCTGCTGCACCTAATTCCACAGGTGCAAGCCTTCACTTTCCTCATTCATGGGTGGGTGGGTGCAGTGCCGCAGACATTTTTCACAGCGACAGATTTAGATACAGAAGAAGCCGCTTAACCTCCCACAGAAGGTTAACAATACACTATGCAAACACTGTCATGGTGTCTATTTAACAAGGAGACAGATTTTTAAATATACTATTCCCGTCTCAAAGATTAATAGAAGCTACAGTCTAATTGACTTAATTTGAAAGTGCACGTCTCATAACCTAGAAAAGCCTGCCTTGAAGAAACAATCAAGAGTGGAACTCTGATATCTTGATTTATGATAATCTGCGTGCTTCATAAATGAAATACCTGCACCTGGTCATTATTTTAATTTGCAAGAAAAATGGATCTTCTGAGATTTAAAACAATAGCATGTCTCTTCAATTTGAAGTTGTGGTAGGAAAAATCTACATTTCCATTCTGGCATTTCAGATTCAGGAAAAGTCTATGACTGATCATCAGAGAACACAGGACCTAATGTACAAACACACAACTTATCCGAGGTACCTTTAAAAACAACATANAAACAATAGCATGTCTCTTCAATTTGAAGTTGTGGTAGGAAAAATCTACATTTCCATTCTGGCATTTCAGATTCAGGAAAAGTCTATGACTGATCATCAGAGAACACAGGACCTAATGTACAAACACACAACTTATCCGAGGTACCTTTAAAAACAACATATTTTTTCTTTTATTGTTTAATATGTTCCTTCTTAGTTTGGAATTTATGCAGCAATTTCTATGTTTTATATTTGAGTGAAAATGCTCTTAAAATTAAGCTTCTCAAAAGCATTTGGAGTATTTTAAGAAGTTACATACACTCAAATACTTAAAAAAAAAAGTTTGAGTATAGCTGTGATGATTATATGTTAAACATATATACACTTTTTAAAACCAAATTTTCTAAAAACTAGAATAATTATATTGTATTCATATAGAAAATCAAAAGGAAAGAAACCGAACTAAGGTCTTCAAATTAGATTTATTCCAACTTAAATATAAGCCCAGGATGAGGACTAATTCATAAAAAGGGGCAGAAGAAATGTAAATAATGGAAAAGTCATAAGGATATACAATTTTCAAGATTTCCTAATAACAGTTTATCTAGTTTTTTAAAACAAATTATTTCCAGCAGCAGCCGCACACACTTTTCCCTTTGTTAAATGTAGAGGTATTCAAATTCTATTAATTCACAGTATAATGCATTTTGAACCCAAATTAGGAAGTAGAAAATTCTGAATTAATGGCATGCACATCCATTTGAAAACATCTCTCGGACTTGGAGCATGTAACATGTATGTTTTAAGTATTTAATTTCATTCAGTCCCACATTCTAAGGGAGAGGGTTCCATTACTCCAGGATCTTGCTCTGGATAAGGGTCTTCTGTTTGCTCCCTGTAAGCATAGTCAGTAAAAAAGTAGATTCCTATCACAATGCTGTGAGAATATCTTACATCAGAATCTGCTATCATTAACACTCCTATAGTTTATGCAGTCATATTGTTCAAATTCTTAAAATTCACCTGAAAGCTTCACACTATTCCTTCTAATAGGGATGTGTTCATTGATTTAAGCGCTAGCACGATCAAACATTTTTGTTGTATTGTGGTAGAAAACCTTCCAAAGAGGAGGTTATCTTAAATATTAAAAGGAACATTGAATAGTAATTTAAAATAATAGCCTAAAGTACTCAAGGAAAAGAGGCAGGTTGGTTTTCAACTGAGACTTATGGGCCTAATTTTCATCTTACTATGACTTTCCCACTTGAGGTCACGAGCGTATACTATCTCTCTTGCTATTTCTGATTGATAAGATCACTAACGTCTCAAGAGTTTTGACAATTAGCTGCTGATACAGAGAGGAAAGTGCTAACATGTATGTCACACATTAGCTTTATACTATTATTTTCATTATTATATATGCTCAATATTATAATATTTCATTATTATGAATAATTAGGGTGATTATGAAGATATTAAATCTCCCGTTTATAATACAGTTGTAACCTTTCCCCTATCTATAGTTGCTATGATGTCAACTATAGAAACTACACTAAGGACTTGAAGAAGTAAAACTTAAATGCTGTGGGTATTATTTCATTTCACCTTTAAAATTCAGATTGCCTGGGGTTGTCTTATTTGGCACTAATTTGGAACCTTTCAGATTTTGGCCTAAAGGACAGATAAGGATGCTAGAATGTTAGGGTCTGGAGGCAGTTCATGGATTTACCTTCTGTAAGAAGAATAAGACAGACAAGAAAACCAAAGAAATAAAGATGAAAGAAGCAAAGCACTCTTCCAGGAAGCACAGTAGGCAAGCTCCCCTGTTCCTCTAACGGCGAGACTCTCAGCCTGGTCCTGGTGCGATCCGCCTCTGCAGGTGAACACGTCCCAGTGGGCACGCGCACCATTCCCCATGTTCTGCCTGGCTCTCACTCTGACGTAAAGCACTGAGTGTTCCAGCGGCCTCATCTAAGTAACAAACAGTGTCTGAACAAAGGAAGGAGGAAAGACGCCTCCTGTCACTGAACTGACTGGCTGTACGTTTAAAAGTCATCACGGGCACAGGCAAGGTGCTTGAGAGTCTAAAATAAAAGGAAAATTGGGAGGTGGGAGGGGGATTCAGGATTGGGAGCTTGTGTACACCTGTGGTGGATTCATATCGATGTATGGCAAACCCAATAGAGTATTGTAAAGTCATATTAAAAAATAATAAATAAATTAAAAAAAAAAGAAAGAAAAGCAATCTAATGTTTTTCACCCTGTGGAAAACAAATTCTTTTGGAAAATGGTCATGTTCTGAAGCAGAGGGTGCAGGGCAATGTATGGTGCAGGGAGCATCATTCCAGGGAGAAGCGAAGACAATCCTGTTTATATCAACAGTGTGTGACCGTTATAAAGCACATAATATATACTTTTATAATATATATTTATATTTATTTCATTATTTTTATAAACAAATATGTACTTTTATTATTATGCATATTAATATGTGCATCAAATCCTCAAAATAACCTATGTAAGGAGACAGCACAGGGACGGCAGCAGTATTGTCACTGCCCAGGTGGGAAGCCCAGGGCTCAGGCTGTCAGTAAGGGGCGAAGGTGGGACTTGAACTGAGATCCTGGACTCCACACCAAGCCTGATCAGTATAGCAGGCTGTGTGCTCAGTCGCTCACATTGCGACTCTTTGCAACCCCTTGGACTGTAGCCCACGAGGCTCCTCTGTCCAAGGGACTTCCCAGGCAAGAGTGGTTGCCTCCAGTGTGAACTGGAGTGGGTTGCCATTTCCTTCTCCAGGGAATCGTCCCAACTCGGGATTGAACCCATGTCTCTTCTGTCTCCTGCATTGACAGGCAGGTTCTTTACCACCAGGACCGCCTGGTGAGCCCACACAGTATAGAGCTGAATTCAAGTCACACTGTGGAGAATTGGAAGGTTAGAAATCTTTGGCAAGTGTTAGACAGAGACCGTTTGAGAAAACTGTTAATGAAGACAGGAAAAGGATAAGCCATCTCCACCTTCTCAGGGAGGACCCCCAGGATCAGGCAGCAGCGCTAAGCAGCCCACCCCGGGGGAGTTTCCTTGTCCTTGGTCACCGTTAACCTCATCTGGTCCTGCAGGTCTCTTTAGCTGTGTCACCTGACTAGCACAGAGATCATATGTGATGTGTGCAATAATGGCAGCAGGATAACCTGCAATAGGCATTGTTCACATACACACCCACACCAAAATGCCCGATAACTTAATGACCTATAAAACAAAATTTCAGAATTGGAGTTGGAAAGGGCTTTTACAAAAAATTTATTTGGTTCCATCTGGTCTCTGCTGTGGCAAGTGGGGTCTTCATGGCGGAGCATGGACTCTCTCGTTGTGATGCATGGGCTCACTTGCTGTGAGGCATGTGGGATCTTAGTTTCCTAACCTGGAATCGAACCTGTGTCCTTTGCATTGCCAGGCAGATTCTCAGCCTCTGGACCATTAAAGAAGCCCCAGAAAGGGCTTTTAAATGTCCCTTTAAATGTTAAATGTCATCTGGCTGTTTTCCCCACATAGTTCAGCAATCTGCAGTGCCACACCTGGCAAAGAGTGGAGTAATTACTACTATACTATATCACCTTTGTAAAAAATTTTAGTTTCTTTTTTTGGTTCTTAGTATGCTGATGTCAGTTCTGCCTCCCACTGGGTTTTAGTTACTGATCCTTGTTCTGTCCTCTTGACTGATAAATATTGAGGCTTCCTCTTCTGCAAAATGGGAACTCCATACATTAAACAGGACTGTCTGGTCTCTTAGTTTTTCCTCCCTCAAGAGTAATATCCTGATTCCCNATGTCTTATTTCCCTGATGTGAGAACTGACTCATTGGAAAAGACCCTGATGCCGATTGAAGGCAGGAGGAGACAGGGATGACAGAGGATGAGACGGTTGGATGGCATCACTGACTCAATGGACATGAGTTTGAGTAAGCTCTGGGAGTTGGTAATGGACAGGGAAGCCTAGTGTGGTGCAGATCATGGGGCCACAAAGAGTCACACACAACTGAGCAACTGAACTGAACTATTTCTCTATCTCTTATTCCTAGACACTAAACAGCTTGTAGGCAGGACATATATATTTTCATTGTAGCCCAGAGTCTAGCACTTACTGAGTGTTAAATAAGATTTAATCAACAAATTTAGTGAAGAAGTTGAGGATGTTTAATGTAGAAAATAAGAATTCCTTAGACAACAGATCCTTTTGAATAGCCATCATATCTCTTGGGAAGAGAATGCATGATAATTATCACCAAATATCTGAAGGGCTATGATGCAGAAAAGGAATTAGAAACAAAACAATTCACAGAGGTACAGAATTTCAACTCATTGAAGAGGAAGCTTCCTTACGGTGAGCCTACAATCACTGAAAAAATTAAAAGAGCTTGACTGAATCTTTTTGAGGGCTATTAGGAGAGGGAGCTTCTGCATTGAGAAGGAGCATGAATGAACCACTTCCCGTGTCTTTCAATGATGAAGCTCTATGGACTCTAAAAGATCTAGTACAGAATCAAATTAAGAATCACAAAAGCCCTAAGAACAGAAATAATTATGATGTTCCACTCCATTTGTATTTAATAATTCAAAATTAGAAACAAAATCTATATTATAAAGTACTCATTAAGAACAATAAAGTCCATATGTTCCCATGATGACTGATCCTTTTCTTCTTCAGATAGCAAATATAAACTATTCCCCCTTACTGCTTTCTTTCTCTCTTTCGAGCTGCTCCTTTGCAGGACCACACACATGTGATTATTTTGCTTATTGCCCAGTACTGATTTTCTGATTTAAGTAAGTCAACATTGATTTATTTATAACAATTCTGTATTTAGAAAACTAGTCCTCTGATTTAACTGATTCCGCTTGTTTGTTACTTAAACTCCTGCAAGACACCTGTTAGAGCCTTCATGAAAAGGGAAGGAGAGTGAACTTTTTTCTATAAATAATGTGAGGCATTCTCTCCCTGATCCTGGAGCTACCAATGAGCTGGTATGTTCTCATGATGAACTGACCTCCATAAGCGTCCCCAAGTTACAACAGAAAAAGTACACTGAAATAACCTTGCCAGGTTTTGCTATGAGAGCTAGTCCTCGCTTAAGAAAAATAAACTGCTCCCTGAGGGAATCACATTGGTTTAAAGATCTGAAATAAACCCATGATGAAGCATAAATAATTTTTTAGAGGAATTACATATAGTTTTTAAAAGCAAATAAAAAATACTTACTGGAACATCAACATATTTTGCAGCTGCTTTCACCTTAAGTGGAAAAGAGATAATTATGAGAATTATTTTCTTAACTTATAAGTACTATGAGAGCAGTCAAAAGACAGCAGAGGAGAAGTCATTCAAAATACTCACAGTGAATGACAGGATGGATGAAAAGAAAGTGCCTTCATCATATCTTGAGAGCTTAGACAACACCCCTTCCAGCACTGAAACAAACTAGAATCCAGTTTATGGTTGAGTATTTAGGATAGGACTGTACGTACAAACACATAACAGGGCAAACAATTCTTGAACCACTTCTCCCATGGCACAAAACCCCAAAACGTACAAACTGACACCTAAGAGGTTGACTTGTAATGTTTATTATCTTATTTTGAAGATGAACTCTAAGGCCCTTTTACTTTTCAGTAAATAATATGTACATTTTTAAAGATAAAAGAACAATGTATAATAGGAGTCTGGTTACTATGTGTGAGATGATTTAAACCACTTAGTAAATAACTTTAAATCCCTGAGACTATTCCTTAAAATAGCTTTCAACTCCAGTAAAGATGAGTTCTCATCACAAGGAAAAGTATTATAACTATGAATGGGGATGGATGATGTTAAGTAGGCTTATTTTAGTGACCATTTTGAAATTCAAACAGGTATCAAATCATTATGTTGTACACCTGCAACTAATATAATGTCGCATGTCAATAACACCTCAAGAAAAAATACAGACCTTTAGAAACAATGGTCAAGCGTTCGAATCCCATTCTATCATATATCACTCGACCATTCACCAACTTTTTCTAACCACAGAATAGGTTAAATGAAAAAGGGAACAGATAATGAAAAGGAAGTGTAACATCTGAGACTCTTGTAATACTAAAATGAAGTCTGATACATTAGCTTGCGAGTATTCACCCAGCAGCTCCAACCGGGACACATAAGGATCACCCCTGCTTTCAGAAGCTTACCAAGGAATCAGGAGCTCAAACAGAGACAAACACGTCAGGGTACAATGGAAAGAGCACCAGACTGAGAAAATAAATCCTGACTCTGTTACTGATTGCAACGTGGAGTCCAGACAACCAGTGCATCAGTTCTCCCATCAGTCAAATGGTGGGTTAGTGTTGGGGGAGTGGTATGGAATTTAAATTGTCTTAAGAATTTTATCTTTCTAAAACTTTCAGTTTCTATGAAATGAAAATTACGATATATATATATATATATATAGTAATGTAATTAAAAATGTGAAGCATTTTATTTCATTGAGTGGGAATATTAAGATATGGCATGAAGATAAAGAAGAGATGTTAATAAGGATCTCCTACAAGCCAGGCTTCAGCAATATGTGAACCGTGAACTTCCAGATGTTCAAGCTGGTTTTAGAAAAGGCAGAGGAACCAGAAATCAAATTGCCAACATCCGCTGGATCATCAAAAAAGCAAGAGAGTTCCAGAAACACATATATTTCTGCTTTATTGACTATACCAAAGCCCTTGACTGTGTGGATCACAATAAACTGTGGGAAATTCTTAAAGAGATGGGAATACCAGACCACCTGACCTGCCTCTTGAGAAATCTGTATGCAGGTCAGGAAGCAACAGTTAGAACTGGACATGGAACAACAGACTGGTTCCAAATAGGAAAAGGAGTACGTCAAGGCTGTATATTGTCACCCTGCTTATTTAACTTCTATGCAGAGTACATCATGAGAAACGCTGGACTGGAAGAAACACAAGCTGGAATCAAGATTGCCGGGAGAAATATCAATAACCTCAGATATGCAGATGACACCACCCTTATGGCAGAAAGTGAAGAGGAGCTAAAAAGCCTCTTGATGAAAGTGAAAGAGGAGAGTGAAAAAGTTGGCTTAAAGCTCAACATTCAGAAAACGAAGATCATGGCATCTGGTCCCATCACTTCATGGGAAATAGATGGGGAAACAGTGGAAACAGTGTCAGACTTTATTTTGGGGGGCTCCAAAATCACTGCAGATGGTGACTGCAGCCATGAAATTAGAAGACGCTTACTCCTTGGAAGAAAAGTTATGACCAACCTAGATAGTATATTCAAAAGCAGAGACATTACTTTGCCGACTAAGGTCCGTCTAGTCAAGGCTATGGTTTTTCCTGTGGTCATGTATGGATGTGAGAGTTGGACTGTGAAGAAGGCTGAGTGCCGAAGAATTGATGCTTTTGAACTGTGGTGTTGGAGCAGACTCTTGAGAGTCCCCTGGGCTGCAAAGAGATCCAACCAGTCCATTCTAAAGGAGATCAGACCTGGGTGTTCATTGGAAGGACTGATGCTAAAGTTGAAACTCCAATACTGTGGCCACCTCATGCGAAGAGTTGACTCATTGGAAAAGACTCTGATGCTGGGAGGGATTGGGGGCAGGAGGAGAAGGGGATGACAGAGGATGAGATGGCTGGATGACATCACCGACTCGATGAACATGAGTTTGTGTGAACTCCAGGAGTTGGCAATGGACAGGAAGGCCTGGCGTGCTGCGATTCATGGGGTTGCAAAGAGTCGGACATGACTGAGCGACTGAACTGACTGGCCCTACATCTTTCCTTTTTAGAACTAAAATAATATGCACTACTGAAAAATTATACTTTCCCAAAGGGAAAATACTGCCAAGGTTTTTTAAATACGAAAAGGGAAATTAATGAAGGCTGGTTTTTGTTCACATAGCAGCTTCTTCAACAAAGTGATAATAGTTCCAGGGACACAGCTTATTGGTCTCTGGTGACCAGGGAACTCGCTGAGAGTGCACAGGAGATAATCTTTTCTCTATGGCTGGTCAATTACTGCAAAATAGTTTATGCAAAAGAAACAAAAACTTCCCTATAGGTTTCTCCATCACATCATTTGCGACATGATGTAAGAACACAGAAACAAATTCATGCAAACTGCTGACTAAAATTTTGTTTTTAAAGAATGAGAATTATGTATGGTTGGTTAGTTATCCTAGGGGACACAAACAGCAAACAACACAAAATTACAAATTGCTCACAACTAAAAGTCAATGGAGCACTTTCCTCCTGCTCGTTCAGATTTTTTGCCAATCATAGCTGGCTAACTAAACTTGATGTGGTTGGCAAAGACCCAGAAGGCCAATACTCCAGGGCTGTGTCAGATGAGGGGAAGGGAATTCCAGAGTTAATGGCCCTCTGTGGAAAATGCCTCATCTCTAGTAACTCAAATCCTGAGCGCTAGTGTGAACTGGGTGATCTCATTTGACACAAGGAGAGCGACCATTGCTATGGTTACCAGACAATCTGAACCACTAAGGCTCCAGCACAACACCTGGTTCCTGGTGCCTGCAAGCAAGTGTCTGCTTACACAGGTGAGTGATACTGAGGGGCTAGGCAAGGCAGAGGCCAACCTTGGATGGATTTAGAAGGTCTGAGGTCGAGCTGTAGCTCTGCCCCACTCTTTGGCTGTGAGTTAAGAGGCTGGACATTCAGCTTCTCTAGCCTCAGTGTACTCATCAATAAAACGAGCAGGCTGACACTGTTCTGCCCACAACAAGGATGGGGTGAAGATCAACAGAGATGATTCGGATGAAGGGGCTGTGAAAACGGCAACACACTAAGAGATGTAAAGAGTGAATATTATTGGTATGATTAGCTAAATCACTAGGGATTATATGTCTAAAAACCTACACATATTAAGTTACAAGTTAGTGGGGGTAAACTTGGGGTTGTTCAGTGGTAAGGAGAAATAATAAATTTGGTTATGAGAGAATGGGTCTTATTCAATGAACTGATATCTGTGGAGGCAGGATAGAGTTGACACCTAAGTCAGAAGACCCAGGTCGGAATACTAGCTGTTTCAAGGTCTTGGGGCTGACGGTAGCGGAAGGAGGCTTTGGATACAGAGGTGGTCTGGCTCCAAAGCTCTGTTTTTTATCATCACATTACTAAGTTTTAATAATTAAATAATATGACAGTAATGTGCCTGGCATATAATAAGTGTTCAATAAACACTATTTGGTTATTATTATTGATCACCTAATATGGGAAATACAAAAAGAGTGAATCTTAGAACCTTCCCTCCAGGAACATACAAACTAGCAGGAGAGGAAGAGATGTATACAGTTGGTCATGAGGCAAGGCAGGAAGTGATGAAGGACAAACAGTGTAACTGAAACTGACTTCCATCGCAGGATAGTGGGTAAGCTTCATTCACATGGTAGCTTGGGACCTGAGCAGGATAGTTGAAATGGAGTGGCTAAAACAACACTGGTGGAAGTCCATTAGCAGATGACCCACAGGCAGAAGTTTCCCCAGTGTGGCAGATGGCAGCCTGTATAGCTTGTCCTTTCTTTAGAGTATGAAGCAGCACCAGATTATAATCCATTAAGTCCCATGTGTGGATGGGTGGTCCTGCTGCACGCATGTCACAAAATTCTTGTTCTCATTTTAACAACAGGGCAGAGTCTCTCCCTGGGATCCTTCCTACTCCAAATGGTCCTGGGGGAGGCCCCGTACAGCAGGGACTCTAAGTGCTTACAGGGCAGTGAGCAGTGACTGCCCCCCGGGACCAACCAGGTGAGCCATATGGTTCCAACAGGAAGATTTTCTTTGTCAAGGCACATGTGGTGGAAGAGCTACAGTAAAACCCCACATCTATTAACATCAGCGTTGACTAACAGCGATATAGTTTCCACCTGGCTTTTAACTGTGTAAAGCTGTAAGAATCCAAAAAAATCCAGTTAAATGCTGGATTTAGTTGCTGTGTCTTTAACTGCTTCCTGTGAACTTTCTCTGTACAGCTCAGGGAGTATATAAATACTCACAGATTGCCTTGAGTTCTGTTCTCCTGAGAACATCAGGTGGGAATGAAACCCTGTAATCTCTTTGTTTCCCTGCTCTTTATCGTGGATGTCATTTACTGGGTTTGTTGGAATAATACTGAGCACCTAAACTCTGTCTGGGTGATTACCAACTCTGCCTCATCACGTACACCCTCAGGGAAATTAAAGATGAAGGCACACGGAAGTGACTGGTACAATGAAACGTGCAGTGTGCCACACGGCATATGGGTTTAAATTTCCTGTTGGGTTTTAACAGGGTTTAAGAGTCATTTGGAGAAGGCAATGGCAATCCACTCCAGTACTCTTGCCTGGCAAATCCCATGGATGGAGGAGCCTGGTAGGCTGCAATCCATGGGGTCGCTAGGAGTTGGACACGACTGAGAGACTTCTCTTTCACTTTTCACTTTCATGCACTGGAGAAGGAAATGGCAACCCACTCCAGTGTTCTTGCCTGGAGAATCCCAGGGACGGCGGAGCCTGGTGGGCTGCCATCTCTGGGGTCGCACAGAGTCAGACACGACTGAAGTGACTTAGCAGCAGCAGCAGCAAGAGTCATTTTCTTATGTGTATGTAAAGCTATGAAGACATGCCACAGCCAAAAATATATAAATAAACAAATCTTAAAAAAAAATAGTTGACTTAATCAGGTTGAGTTAGGGTTAGGGGAGAAGATATTTTAATTATATCATCCAGACAGGTCAGATCTGTCTTCTGTCCCTCTTAAAGGAAATACAGGGGAAAATATTCTAGGTTATCAAGAAGAANGTGACCGTGGCACAGAGCATGGAACTCGTCGCTAGCCGACGGCGGAACACAGCCCGGACCTCAGCACAGTGAGACTACAGCAAACAGGCCGGACCTTGTTGCAGGGCGACCGTGGCACAGAGGCCGGACCTCGGCACAGGGCGTCTGTGGCACACAGGCCAAACCTCGGTGCAGGGCGACTGCGGAACACAGGTCGGACATTGTCTCAGGGCGACCGAGGCACAAAGCCCGAAATTCAGTGAAGGGTGACTGTGGCACACATCCCGGAACTCGGTGCATGGTGACCCTGGCACACATCACTGACCTTGGGAGATGACAACCGTGGGACACAGACCAGATATCGGTGCAGGGCAACTGCGGCACACAGGCCGGACCTCGGTGCAAGGCTACTGCGGCATGCAGCCCGGACCTCGGTGTAAGGCTAACATGGCACACAGCCTGAACATCAGCGCAGTGCGACCGCGGCACACTGCCAGATCCTCAGTGAAGGGCGACCACAGCACACAGCCAGGACCTCAGCATAAGGCTACCGTGGCACACAGCCCGGAACTCGGTCCAAGGCTACCTTGGCAAACAGACCGGAACTCGGCACAGGGCGACTGCAGCACACAGCCCAAACCTCAGTGAAGGGATACAGCGGCACACAGCCCTGAAATCTGTGCAGGGCGACCAGGGTACAGAGCTTGGAACTCATCGCTAGCCAACTGCGGAACAAGCCCGGACCTCAGCGCAGGGTGAACCTGGCAAACAGGATGGAACTCATCTCCAGCTGATGGAGGAACACAGCCTGGACCTCGGGACAGGGCGACCGCAGCACACAGGCAGGACTTCGGAACAGGGTGACCATGGCACACAGCATGGAGCTCGGTGCAGGGCGAACGTGACACTTAGGCCGGATCTCGATGCAGGGTGTTCGTGGCACACAGGCCGGACCTTGGAGCAGGGCGACTGTGGCACAGAGGCCGGACCTCAGCACAGGGCGTCTGTGGCACACAGGCCAAACCTCGGTGCAGGGCGACTGTGGAACACAGGTCGGACATCGGCTCAGGGAGACCGCGGCACACAGCCCAAAATTCAGTCAAGGGTGACTGTGGCACACAGCTCGGAAATCGTCACCAGCCAACCGCAGAAAAAGCCCGGACCTCGGCACAGGGCAACCACGGCAAAGAGCCCGAACTTCTGTGAAGGGCGACCACAGCACACAGCCCAGAAATCTGTGCACGGGGACCGTGGGACAGAGCATGGAACTCGTTGCTAGCCGATGGCAGACCACAGCCCAGACCTCTGTGGAGAGTGACTATGGCAATAGCCCAGACCTTATCGCAGGGCGAGCAAGGCACACATAACGGACCTCTGTGAAGGGCGACCAAGGCACACAGCTCGAAACTCAATGAAGGGTGACCGCGTCACACAGCCTGGAACTCATCGTTAGCCAATCGCAGAAAATAGCCCAGACCTCGGTGCAGGGTGACTGCGGCACACAGCCCGGAACTAAAAGCAAGGCTACCGCAGCACACAGCCCGGACCTTGGCGCAGGTCACCCATGGCACACAGGCCAAACCTCGTTGCAGGGCGACTGTGGAACACAGGTCGGATATCGGCTCAGGGCGACCGCGGCACACAGCCCGGACCTCAGCACAAGGGGACCGCCGCACACAGCTCAGGCCTCTGGAGAAGGCTACCGCGGCACACAGCCCAGACCATGGCAAAGAGGAACTGCGGTACAGAGCCTGGAACAGGTCGCAAGCTGAGGGCGGAACATACGCCAGACCTCAGCACAGGGAGACCACAGCACACAGCCCGGACCTCGGAACAGTGTGACAGCGGCACACAGCCCGGACCTCTGCAGAAGGCTACCTCGGCACACAGCCTCGACCTGGGAACAGCGTGACCGTGGCACACAGCCCGGACCTCGGCACAGAGGGAAAGCAGCACAGAGCCTGGAACTCGCTGCAAGCCGAGGGCGGAACACAGCCTGGAACTCTGCGCAGGGAGACCATGGCACACAGCACTGACCTCGGGAGATGGCGACCGTGCCACACAGCCTGGACATTGGCACAGGGCAACTGCAGAACACAGGCAAGACCTCGGCACAAGGCTACCATGGCACAAGCCCTGGACCTTGGCACAAGGCTAACATGGCACACAGCCCGAACCTCGGTGCAGTGCGACCGTGGCACACTACCAGATCCTCAGTGAAGGGGGACCGCAGCACACAGCTCAGAAATCTGTGCATGGCGACCTGGGTACAGAGTTCAGAACTCGTCGCTAGCCGACCGCGTAACACAGCCCGGACTTCGGCACATGGCTATTGAAGCACACAGNGACCGTGGCACACTACCAGATCCTCAGTGAAGGGGGACCGCAGCACACAGCTCAGAAATCTGTGCATGGCGACCTGGGTACAGAGTTCAGAACTCGTCGCTAGCCGACCGCGTAACACAGCCCGGACTTCGGCACATGGCTATTGAAGCACACAGCCTGAACCTCATTGAAGGGAGACTGTGGTAAACAGCCCGGAAATCTGTGCAGGGAGACCAGAGTACAGAGCTTGGAACTCGTTTGCTAGCCGACCGCAGAACACAGCCCACACCTCAGAGCAGGGCGATCATGGCAAACAGGACAGACCTTGTCTCCAGCCGACGGCGGAACACAGCCCTGATCTCAACACAAGGAGACCGCAGCACACAGCCCGGACTTCAGCGCAGGATGACCGCGACACTTATGCTGGACCTCGGGGCAGGGCGACCACGGCACGCATTCCAGTTCGTGGAACAGGTCGACCACGGAACACAGCCCAATCTTCAGTGAAGGCCGACCATGGCACACAGCCCGGAAATCATCAAAAGCCAACCGCGGAACAGTGCCCGGACTTCAGCGCACTGTGACCTCGGCACACAGACCGGACCTCGGCGCAGGGTGACCAAGGCACACATCCCGAACCTCAGTGAAGGGTGAGCAAGGCACACATCCCGGACTTCGATGAAAGGTGACCCTGGCAAACAGCAGGGACGTCGGAGGATTGCAACTGCGGCACACACCCACGGCCTCTTCACAGTGTGACTGTGGCACAGAGCCCAGAACTCGTCACTAGCAGACAGCGGAACACAGCCCGGACCTCGGCGCAGGGCACCTGTGGCACACAGCCTGGCCCTGACGCGGGGAAACCGTGGCACACAGCCCAGACCTTGGTGCAGGGTGACTGCAGCACACAGCCCGAAACACAGTAAATGGCGATGGTGGCACACAACCCGGTAATCTGTGCAGGGAGATCGCGGCACAGAACATGGAACTCATCGCTATACAACCGCGGAACACAGCCCAGACCTAGGCGCAAGGCGACCGCAGCACACAGCCCAGATCTCAGTGCAGGGTGACTGCGGCACAGAGCACGGACCTTGGAGCCGGACGACCATGGCACACAGACTGTACGTCAGTGCAGGGCGACACTGGCACACATCACGGACCTTGGCACGGGGCAACTGCTGAACAGAGCCCGGACCTCTCCGCAGGGTGACCCTGGCACACAGCACGGACCTCGGCTGATGGCAATCACAACACACAGCCCGGACCTCGTCGCAGAGNCACTGGCACACATCACGGACCTTGGCACGGGGCAACTGCTGAACAGAGCCCGGACCTCTCCGCAGGGTGACCCTGGCACACAGCACGGACCTCGGCTGATGGCAATCACAACACACAGCCCGGACCTCGTCGCAGAGTGACCGCATCACAGAACCCGGAACTCTTCGCTAGCTGACCGCGGAACACAGCCCAGAACTCGGTGCACCGTGACTGGGGCACAGAGCCTGGACCTCGGTGAAGGGCGACCACATCACACAGCTCAGAACTCTGTGCAGGGCGAATGTGGCACAGAGCTCGGATCTCCTTGCTAGCCAACCACGGAACACAGCCCAAACCTCAGAGAAGGGCGACTGAGGCACACAGCCCGGAACTCGTCGCCAGCCAACTGCGGAACACAGCCCGGACCTCGGCAAATGGTGACCGCGGAACACAGCTCAGACTTCAGCGAAGGGCTTCCGCTGCACACAGCCCGAATCTCAGTGAAGAGCANGTTCCCTTTTCTCCACACCCTCTCCAGCATTTATTGCTTATAGACTTTTGGATAGCAGCCATTCTGACTGTCTGCCTGGTTTTTTATTGTGTTATTTGGTTTGTTTTTTATATTGAGTTGTATGAGCTGTTTGTATAGTTTTGAGATTAGTCCTTTGTTTGTCAATTTATTGAAAAATATTTCCTACCATTCTGATGGTTGTCTTTTCATTTTGTTTATGGTTTCCTTTGTTGTGCAAAAGCTTGTAAGTTTAATTACATCCCATTTGTTTGTTTGTTTTTATTTTAATTTCTTTAGTCAGTATTCAGCCTTACATTTAGGTATTCAATTCATTTTATTGAATAATAAATTCAATAAAATAATAATAAATTCAATTCAATAAAAAATAATAATAAATAAGTTTATTTTTGTGTATGATGTCAAAATGTATTCTTTCAGTCTTTTCCATGTAGCTGTCTAGTTTTCCCAGCATCATTTATTAAAGAGGCTCTCTTTTCTCCATTGTATATTCTTGCCTCCTTTCTCATAGGTTATGTAATCAGAGTTGCGCAGGTTTATCTCTGGACTCTATCCTATTCTATAGATCTATAATCCTGTTTTTGTGCCAGTACCATACTCTTTTGTTGACTATAGCTTTGTAGTAAAGTCTAAGTTCAAGGGGGCTGATTCCTCCAGCTCTTTTCTTCTTTCTCAAGATTGCTTTCATTATTTGGAGTCATTTGTGTTTCCATACAAATTATGAAATTTTTTGTTATACTTCTGTGAAAAATGCCCTTGATAATTTGATAGTGATTGCAACTGAATCTGTAGGTGGCTTTGGGTTGAAGAAATGGAGAGTTCTTACATTTAGACAATGTGGGGTGGGAGGTGGGAGGGGGATTCAGGATTGGGAGCTCGTATACACCTGTGGTGGATTCATGTCGATGTATGGCAAAACCAATACAGTATTGTAAAGTAGAGTAAAGTAAAATAAATAAAAATAAATAAATAAATAAAAATAAATTTTAAAAAAATAAAAAAATAAAATGTACATATATAAGGTGCAATTAAACAATTTCCAAATATTAGGTGTAACTTACAGTTATTTTTTGGTACATCTGTATCCTTACAGTTATAGTANAGTAAAATAAATAAAAATAAATAAATAAATAAAAATAAATTTTAAAAAAATAAAAAAATAAAATGTACATATATAAGGTGCAATTAAACAATTTCCAAATATTAGGTGTAACTTACAGTTATTTTTTGGTACATCTGTATCCTTACAGTTATAGTAAATTGTAAGGATTTTTTTAAATTTGTTAGAAGAATTCTGATTAATAATTTTTAGAGTTTCTATTTCATAGTATTTGTTTGGGGAAGTAGCATTAACCAAACCAAATTATCTATAGAAAAATAGTGTCCAAAATACCATTTCGGGTTCAGGCAGGCTTCCCAGAGGAAGTAAACCAAATTTTCAAGAATAAAGTCATATCCTGACACCAGATACATTTGTGCTTTCATTAAATTAATTTTTCTGAACTCTCTTTCCCATTATTTCCTATGATCAAAGTCATATTTTAGGCCTTATTTTTTGTGCTCATATATCTTATATATGATCCCATTATGTTTTATTTAGTTTCATATCATTTTAGAATTTAGTGACATTAGCTTTTATTTCCTAACAACTTAGCTATCCTTTTGAGTTTTATTATATCACAAAATTGATAAACATGCTTTTTGAACCATCATTCAAAAAATTATAACAATTGAATGAAATGAACTTAAATACAGACTGTTTTGAAATATAAGAGATAGTGTATAAATTGGGTCAATGGGTCAGTATCAATTAAGCTTGGTATAATCATTATATTAATAGCAGCTAAAGATATGCTACTAAAGAGGCATTCAGCTGACATCATTCCATGTATAAATTGAAAAAATGTGACATATTTCTGATATAAAGAAAAACTCTGCCTATGGCATTTCTCTGAATGATGAATCTCATAACTTCTGCTGGATGTCCAGAAGAAAATTCAATTAGCATAGGCAGCTGTTTCTAATTATGTGGTAGTCCTTATTTCTCCTACCATTGCTGTTTAAGTGGTAAAACATACTTTTTAAGTCATCCATCCAGAGTGATGCAGGGTTGTGTGTGTAAGTGAACACATCTTGTNTGCTGTGATTCATGGGGTCGCAAAGAGTAGGACAGGACTGAGCGACTGAACTGAATTGAACTGAACAACACGAAAAAGTGAAAAGGTTAGCAAAACCATTATATTCAATGAATTGAAAAGTGACCTAAATTGGGAAACATGATTTATTCAGCTCCGTTCTTCTTTCTCAAGATTGTTTCGGTTCTTTGTGGCCTTTCAGGAGTTCTACTCCTGTGTATATGTCTGAAAAAAAACAAGAGCACTAATTTGAAAGGATATATGTACCCCAGTGTTCATAGCAGCATTACTTACAATTATTAAGATATGGAAGCAACCTAGGTGTCTATCAACAAGTGAATGGAGAAAGAAGTGTCTATCAACAAGTGTCCATATATAAACAATGGAATACTACTCAGCCATTAAAAAAGAAATCTCGCCATCTGTAGCAACACTGATGGACTTGGAAGGCACTATGTTAAGTGAAATAAGTCAGAGAAAGACAAATAGTATATAATATCATTAAAAATGTACTTATCTAGTAGATAAAAAAGACACAGACTCACAGATATAGAGGACAAAATAGTAGTTACCAGTAGGAAGGGGGAAGAGGACTAAGAGGTGTGTGCATGCTAAGTCGCTTCAGTCGTGTCCGACTCTTTGCGACCCCATGGACTGCAGTCCACCAGGCTCCTCTGTCCGTGGGATTCTCCAGGCAAGAATACCGGAGTGGGGTGCCATGTCCTTTTCCAGGGAAGAGGTATAAACTACCAGGTATAAAATAAGCTCCAGGGGAACAGAGACACTGATGCAGAGAACAGACTTGTACACAGTGTGGGAAGAGGAGGGCGTGATGAACTGAGAGAGCGTGGCATTGAAACATACACATTTCAATGTATAAAACAGATAGCTAGTAGGAGTTGTTGTTTAGCAAAGGGAGCTCAGCCTGATGCTCTGTGATGACCTAGAGGGGTAGGATGGGGGGCTGGGAGGGAGGCTTAGGAGGGAAAGGACATTTGTACACTTATGGCTGTTTCCTGCTGTTGTACGGTAGAAAACAATACAGCATTGTAAAGCAATTACCCTCCAATAAAAAATAAAAGGGTATGCTCCAGCGATACCTTGCAAAACACAGGAAATATAGCCCACATTTCACAGTATAGATAAATGGAGTGTAACATTTAAAAGTTGTCAATCACTACACGGTACACCTATATATACGTGTGTGTATTCAGTCACTCAGTTATGTCTGACTCTTTGTGACCCCATGGACCAGCCTGCCAGACTCCTCTGTCCATGGAATTTTTCCAAGCAAGAATACTGGAGTGGGTTGTCATTTTCTACTCCAGGGGATCTTCCTGACCCAGGGATCAAGCCTCTGTGTCTTGCATCTCCTGGACTGGCAGGCACATTCTTCATCGCTAGCACCACCTGGGAAGCCCTGTACATCTGTAATATATAATATTTCATACCAACTGTATTTCAATAAATAAAAGTGAACACTGTGAAAATATTCAATGTGCTTATAATACACATCGAAAGGACAATTTCATGGACAATTTTACATGGCTGTACAGCTAGACTGTGTGCCTAAGCCTTTATTTATATGGCCTCTGAATAAAAAGTATAACAAACCTTAGGCTTTGTATCTTGATGAAAGTGAATCGTTCAGTCATGACCAACTCTTTGCCACTCCACGGACTATATAGTCTGTGGAATTCTCTAGGTCAGAATACTGGAGTGTGTAGCCTTTCCCTTCTCCAGGGGATCTTCTCAAGCCAGGGATCTAACCCAGGTCTCCCACATTGCAGGGGGATTCTTTACCAGCTGAGACACAAGGAAGGCCCAAGAATATTGGAGTGGGTAGCCGATTGCTTCTTCAGCAGTTGCATCTTGATAGGTACTATTAAATATTATCATTATTTTGAACTATACCAAAGCTAAAATACTGCCTAATGTTAACAAATCATTTCACCTGCAAATAAGCAGTCTGCCTCATCAGTTCAAATGCTATTTTACTACACATTTAGAGATTAGGTAAGTTGGCTATTCAGTCATACTTTGTTAAGATGAAAACGCACATAAGGAAAATCACAGCTGTTACTATTAAATGTTACAATGATTCTAAGATTAAGTAGCAGTTGACTCAAATGTATTTCTGACAAGAGCTCTCTTTTATGAAACAAATTTTACATCTACAAATGAGCACTTTACCTCGTTAATTCAAATGCTACTTTATTGTCCGTTTAGAGATTAGATATGTTGGCTATTAAGTCATGCTTAGTTTGTTAAAATGAAGCACATAAGGAGAATCACACATGATTATTATGTTATTATTACGTTATAATGATTCTGAGATTAAGTAGCAGTTGACTCAGATTATTTCTAGTAAGAGCTCTCTTTTTGATATACTTGATAAGCACTGGATTCATTATCTTGTTAAACAAGCCTGCTTCTCTTCTCTTATTCTAATCCCAGGAATAAAAACAGAGATCATCCCACCTGATCAATATACCAGCAACCTGGAAGTTGTACCAGAGGTCTTTCCTTCAGTTCCTACCTCTAATTAGGAGTCAGAACCTGCATAATTAATATCCTTACTATCTTTCTAGCACATCTCATCCTTCTGCTCATCAACACTGCTGTTGTCCTACGTCGGCCCTCTCATTTCCCGTCTTGGCTAAAGCAATAATTTCCTAACTGATCTTAGGCACCTAATTTTCCTTCTGTCCATTCATCTTCTTAAAATCTCAAGCAGAGGGGTGTGCTCAAATATGAAACAAAGAATGTATCTCTTAAAGATTACAATTTTTAAATGGATCCTCCAGACAAACTTTAAAAGCCTTAGCATGAAATGAAAGCCATCTATGAGGTATCTTAATATGACTTCTTTGGCTCATTTTGGTTACCTGACTCCCTTACTTCTTGTGGTCCAGCCATAGTGATTCTCATGGTTTAGTTCAAGTAGACACTTTCCCATCTAAGTCTCTCTTGAAATGCTTCATTCTGTTGTCCTTTTGCCAAATTACTGGTTTCCTCTGTTTATTCTTCACCCTGCACAGGCTTCTACTGTGGTCCATGCTATACTTCTGTACTTGATGACGCATCTCTTTCTTCCTATAAGGGTGCAAGGTCCATGAAGAAGGGACCCTGTCTGTATTCTTAGTACTCAACAAAATCCCTGTCTCAGAGCAAGTGTTCAAATCTTTGTTGAATGAATGACTTGAATACTCTATGAAGATTACTATATAGTTACTACATTATTATTCTGTATAAGAATGTATCAAGGCCTGTATCTTTTCATATTTTATGTAAAATATACTGTACTAAATACTTTTATGAGAAATCTTATTTTTAGACCAGTATGTTCAATATTAGACTGCTAAGGATTCTACTGGATATTCATTGTTGTTTAGTCACTAAGTGGTGTCCAGCTCTTCGTGACCCCATAGACTGTAGCCTGGGCTTCCCCTGGTGGCTCAGTAGTAAAGAATTCATGGGCAATACAGCAGCCAGAGGAGACACAGGTTTGACCCCTGGGTTGGGAAGATCCCCTGGAGGAGGCCATGGCGACCCACTCCCGTATTCTTTTTTTTTTTTTTCTCATTAAACTTTTTTTAATGGGTCTCAAATTCTGTGACAGATTTTTGGTCAAGTTGTTTTCATTAAAAAGTACTGATTTTAAAAACTAATAACTTAAACTGCCACACACAAAACATATGGTCCACAAAAACATTCTCCTTTCCTTCTGAAGGTTTTACGATGCATTGTTATCATTAACCAGTCTTTTACTATTAAACTTAAATGGCCAATTGAGACAAACAGTTCTGAGACCGTTCTTCCACCACTTATTAAGATTGGGGTGGCAGGTATTGGGGATAATATTCATTTAGCCTTCTGAGCTTTCTGGGCAGACTTGGTGACCTTGCCAGCTCCAGCTGCCTTCTTGTCCACTGCTTTGATGACACCCACAGCGACGGTCTGTCTCATGTCACGCACAGCAAAACGGCCCAGGGGAGGATAATCAGAGAAGCTCTCGACACACATAGGCTTGCCAGGAACCATATCAACGATGGCAGCGTCACCAGATTTCAAGAATTTAGGGCCATCTTCCAGCTTTTTCCCAGAACGACGATCAATCTTCTCCTTCAGCTCAGCAAACTTGCAAGCAATGAGAGCTGTGTGACAATCCAGCACAGGTGCATATCCAGCACTGATTTAGCCTGGATGGTTCAAAATAATCACCTGAGCTGTGAAGCCAGCAGCTTCCATGGGTGGATCATTTTTGCTATCATCAGCCACATTGCCACAACGGACATCTTTGACAGACACGTTCTTGACATTGAAGCCTACATTGTCCCCAGGAAGGGCTTTACTCAATGCTTCATGGTGCATTTCTACAGACTTCACTTCAGTTGTTACATTGACGGGAGCAAAGGTGACCACCATGCCAGGTTTGAGAACACCAGTCTCCACACGACCCACAGGGACAGTCCCAATACCACCAATTTTGTAGACATCCTGGAGAGGCAAACGCAAGGTTTTGTCAGTTGGGCGAGTTGGTGGCAGGATGCAATCCAGAGCTTCAAGCAGGGTGGTTCCACTGGCATTGCGGTCCTTACAGGTGACTTTCCATCCCTTGAACTACGGCAGGTTAGCACTTGGCTCCAGCATGTTGTCACCATTCCAGCCAGAAATTGGCACAAATGCTACTGTGTTGGGGTTGTAGCCAATTTTCTTAATGTAGGTGCTGACTTTCTTAACAATTTCCTTGTATCTCTTCTGGCTATAGGGTGGCTCAGTGGAATCCATTTTGTTAACGCCAACAATTAGTTGTTTCACACCCAGGGTGTAAGCCAGAAGGGCATGCTCATGGGTCTGCCCGTTCTTGGAGATACCGGCTTCAAATTCACCAACACCAGCAGCAACAGTCAGGACAGCACAGTCAGCCTGGGATGTGCCTGTAATCATGTGTTTGATGAAGTCTCTGTGTCCTGGGGCATCAGTGATGGTAACATAGCACTTGCTGGTCTCAAATTTCCACAGGGAGATATCAATGGTGATACCACACTCACGTTCAGCTTTCAGTTTGTCCAAGACCCAGGCATATTTGAAGGAGCCCTTTCCCATCTCGGCAACCTCCTTCTCGAACTTTTCAATTGTTCTCTTGTTGATCCCGCCACATTTGTAGATTAGAAGGCCAGTCATGGTAGACTTCCCTGAATCTACGTGCCCAATGACAACGATGTTGATGTGGGTCTTCTCCTTTCCCATTTTGGCTTAGGTTTAACGGTGGTTTTCACGACACCTGTGTCCTGGTGGCAAACCTGTTGCGAAAAAGCCACTCCAGTATTCTTGCCTGGAGAATCTCATGAACAGAGGAGCTTGGCGGGCGACAGTCCATACAGTCACAAAGAGTAAGACATGACCGAAGTGACTTCATGAACTGTAGCTCCCCAGGCTCCTCTGTCCATAGGATTCTCCAGGCAAGAATACTGGAGTGGGTTGCCATTTCCGTCTCCAGGGGATATTCTCAACTCAGGGATCGAACACATGTCTCCTGCTTGGCAGGTAGATTCTATACCACTAAACCACCTGGGCAAGCTCCTCTACTGGATATAAAGGTCAATTTTGTGTCTCTCGTTTCATCATTATTATTCCTTTGGGCACGCCTGTGGGATCTTAATTGCCTGACCAGTGACCAAACCCAGGGTCCCAGCAATGGAAGCCTGGAATCCTAACCACTGGATCTCAAGGGAACTCTATGTCTCTTATTTTAGTGAATGTACCAAAGGGAGTATTTCTTCTGTTCAGTTATGACTTGACAGCAGACCACTACATCCTGCAGAATTAGGAGAAAATGGAGAGTTCCCTTATTTCCTAAGTACAGTCACAAGTGTTGAATTCTGGCCCAAAGTTTGCTCATGTTTTAGCAGAGCTTTCCTATTTTATGAAAAATATCAAATTATAAACCCAAGTTCCAAAGTTTTAGAAAATTGGTAACTGGTAGTACTACTTCTTTAGTAAAAGGCAAGGAAGGATGAAGGGAGGGATGGGACGGAGGAGAGAAAGGAAGAGGAAAAATGAGAAGAAATGAAGAGAAACTACACATAGAAAGGTAAAGAGAGAGGACTCGGTTTCAAAAAGCAAGACTCCTTGGATACAGACGACACTATACTTGCGTATGTAAATGTATGCTGCTTTTCTCAGTTGCCCATATGCCAGTTTGCATCCCACTCCTATCAGACACTGTCAAAAGCCCTCTTAATACACAGCCCCAGGCATCAGAGTGAGTGCTTCTCTCTTCCCCATATGGTGTAATAAGGATGGGCTAGGATTTGGGACTGCCACCTGTCCAAATCAAGCCTTTACAAGGCATCCACTGCAACAGCTCATTGGAAGAGGCAGGTTCTCAACATGGCAGCATTCAAGAATGTTGTGACCTTATACCAGAGGTGTGGAAGTAGAAAGAACTGCTCAGAAGGATTCTCACATAGTGGTTATGAGAACGTAAGTGGAGGACCAGCATCTACTTAGTTGATAAAAGTATTTTTTTCCCCAAAAGATTCCATGTTTTCCAAATACCACCTTGTCAAAAATAGGGAAGCATCAATGACATCAAGCCCAAGAGTACAATTAGAAATGGCAAAAAAGTAAAAGGCTTAAATAAAAGGTAAACTGGGGTGCAGATGTGCCCAATTATTCTGAGCATTAATTAATCCCAATAATAAATTAGTGTTATTTACATACCCGAAAGAGTTTTACATTTACAAAAGTACTTGTCAGAGGCTTTTAACAGTCAGATTTCAACAGAGAATTTAAACTTGATCCATTTAGTAACAAGTAGTAAGACAATAATCACTGGAAAAATTAAGAATAAGCAGATAAGAGTTCATGTATTGTGTTTAGGGTTCATATATCTCCTTTAGGGAGAGGGGAAAGGCTACCCACTCCAGTATGCTGGCCTGGAGAATTCCATGGAGTCCATGGAATTCCATGGGGTCGCAAAGAGTCAGACTCAACTAAGCAACTTTCACTTTCACTTTCTCCCTGTTGACAGATGCATATAATGGGATCCCCATCACAGGAAGCATGAATATGAATTTCAGGAGAAAAGCGAGGAGGACTGTAGCCTAAAACAGCATATGTAAAAAGAAAACACAAAAGTAAACCAAACGTACTCCCCACTCGGATATAAGAACGGTACCCAACCAAGAGTCTGGAACATTAAGTAGCCACTCAGTAAATATGTGTTTATTGAATAAGTATCAGTAAAAATCCAATCCCTAAAGGAAACTCTGAGAGCATCCCACTGAAGTTTAAGTAAAATAGAAAACTCTTCAGGTTTTATTCTCCATTAATTAAAAACATGATCAGCAATTGTATATAGTTTGGTAATATTTAATTTATACTATATTGGAATGAGAACCTCCTAAAACTACACCCAACCCTCCCTTTCCTCTCAGTGCACTTAAAAAAATATATTATTTGTCTGTTTGGCTGCACCAGGTCTTAGTCGTGGCAGGCAGTATCTTTCAGTTACAGCACATGGGATCTAGTTCCCTGATCAGGGATGAAACCTGGGTCCTCTGTATTAGGAGTGCAGAGTCTTAGCCACCAGACTTAGACCACCAGAGTAGGCCAGAGCACTTGTTAAAAAGTCTCTATTCCCCCGAGATAGGAGGTTAGAAGGAGTGAGAGCATTGATGTTATAAAGTTTATAATTTGGGGAGCAACAAATCCAACAAATCCAAGTTTAAAACTATAATTAAAAATGACATAGCACATAGTACATATAATTGAATTGCAGCTTTATAATCTGTTGCATTATAGTTAGTAGTGCCCATAGTAGCGCCCATGGATGGGCATAGTAGTATATGCCCATCTCCATTAGATTATATCCTTTTCAAGGGTAGGAATTGTTTTTTTATTTATGTATCAGTAAGGTGACTAAGAGTTGGTAAATTGTAGGCATTCAGACCCTGTTTCTTGAAGAATTAACTTAGGGAAAAACAAACTAATATAATCATTCAGCAACTTTATTTTAGTCCTCAGTCATGTCCAGCTCTTTTGGGACCCCATGGACTGTAGCCTGCCAGGCTCCTCCATCCAAGGAATTTTCCAGGAAAGAATACTGGAGTGGGTTGCCATCTCCTTCCTTCAGGGGATCTTCCTGGCACAGGGATTGAACTGGTGCCCCGTGATTGGCTGGCAGATTCTTTGCCACAGAGCCACCTGGGAACATTCAGCAAGGCTTAAGGCAAAAATAAACAGAAAGTCTTGTGGTCTAGCAATTCTCATGCCGCCTTTCATGAGATTAGTATTAAAGCCAAATGGGAAAGTCGGGAATTGTATTCCAGTTACACGCAACCTTCTGATCTTTGGGGTTATGTCCCTCAATACCGTCCTGGTAATGGAAACAATTGAGTACGGCAGTAACACTAACTTCTAAGAAAATATACAAATAGATTAAAATTTAATGTCTACATGGAGTAAAGATTCTAGAGAAGAATTCAATATAAACAAAGCTAGCGAGTCACTGAATTTACCTTCCTTTTACTATACTGCTGGGTAAAACAAGTTGTGACACACAATTTTGAATTTAATCAACTTTGGGATCGGAGTCATTTAAGCATTTTAGTGGTCATTTCATAGTTTGTAAGAGCGTTATAAATCTAAGTGGGCACACAGCCCTGCTATAATCTAGAAGTTACATTCAACTGTTCCTAGTAGATGCATCTACAGATCTATCTGTAAACACTAATTTGTGAATTTCAGACAGACAGCTCATTTAAGCACTGAAGGAAGAATGCCATGCAGGTGCCAGCCCTCCATATTTCAAAGCTTGAAGATTAACCTAATATACAATATGGTGACCTAACAGTTCTTCCTTTGAAAGAAATCTGAAAAATAATCTCTGATACAGCCGAAGTGTGAGAATAACCCAGCGGGATTTCCACCTCTTCATTTCTTAATGAGTTTTTTCATAATGAGAGGTGACTTTGCCAGTCACTCTGGGCTCTATTACGGTTAATTTGACTCCACTTCACTCTCCTTGTTAATTATTAACACTAGCCTTTTTATCCTCATGAGACCACATTCCAATTTTTCTTTTTTCGATTTTTATGAGCCCATCTTTACGAAGGTGAAAGTCTTGGAGAATAGGTTTTCACTTAGCGTAGAACCTGAACATTTATTACTCGTTTAGGCAGAGATGCTGTGACACTGATTATGCAAGCACGGGTGTTCTTTGGGATGGCTTTAATGTGCTAGCAATGCGAAAAAGGCTGTTAATTAAAGAAGAAGCGCCGTGGTATTTTTCACCCGGGAATCAGTTCCCAATAGAATGGTCATTTGCCACTTGCTAGCATATCCACAGATTAAAAGGTGACTAGCTCCAAGGGTTTGCCTTTCGGTAGTCCTGAGAGGAATGATTTGTGCTATTTGCAGATGGCTTTCATTTGTCAGAGGCAGTCACTAGCCCTACCTATTATCCACAGGACAATTGTGGAAAATAGCACACGAGGGTAGAGTCTTATTTGTACCAGCTTCACAGTCATTCAGGATCATTCAACTATCATGCTAATTGCTTCATTATGAAAACACTTATTTTCACTAATTTTAATACATCTCTTTTTCAAAACTGTTTCCTTAGATACCATTTAAAGTGATTATCCATCTAATTAAGGCTTTAGTTGGGGAGAATGCATCAGGATGGATGGAGGCAGGGTGGACAGGCAAGTGGGAGTTCAGGCTCTTTTGGACAGAAATGAAGGAGCCCAAGTTTGTTTTCTTCATCAGTTCTGCTCTGGGAACCAGTGGATGAGGGGCAGGAGATTGGGGACAGTAGCTAAAATCGTGGTGCAGCTGGTACTCTTCCCTTGAGGAAAATCACGTTGCATCTCTAAGGATTCTCAAGTCTAAGACTTTCCCTAATCATGCACAACTGGAAGGAAACACACCTACCCCAGACACAAGTCTTTGCTTCCCCTCCTTAAAACAGCAACTGAATTTGCTGTCTTGAATCTCTTTCCCCTCTAATTTGTTCAGTCCCTGGAATTCTTGTCATGGATGTTTTACAGTGTACATGCTAAGACAACACTTTATCTGGTCCTTTCTGCATGCTTTAACCAACCTACTTCTTCTACTTCTATAACTCAAGGTGCTGATAAACATTTTATTAGGCAGGAATATAAGTTTAAATGGGCTTCCCTGGTGGCACAGATGGTAAAGAATATGCCTGTGATGCAGGACACCCTGGTTTGATCCCTGGGTCAGGAAGATACCCTGGAGAAGGAAATGGCAACCTACTCTGGTATTCTTGCCTGGAGAATTCCATGGACAGAGGAACCTGGTGGGCTACAGTCCATGGGGTCACAAAGAGTCTGCCATGACTGAGCGACTTTCTCTTTCAAAAGCTTCAAGAATCTATCTTTAAAAGTATTATCTTATTTTCTAATGTCCCCAGAATTGCATTTGTTATTGCAGACGAAGTGGTTAGGCTCCAACTCACTGCTGTACTGGTTTCCTGTTAGCAAGCCCTAGCCGAGGTACCTTATCTCCCAGGTACCTTGCCTCCTAGATGGAAAATGAAGATGTTTGCCTAAGACCCTCTCCACTCCCCCAAAGATAAACACTTATTTTTAAATATCAAAGCATAAATGTTTTCATGAAATAAAGATGGTAAATATCCAGTGCGAACAGCTAAATTGTTCATTAAAAAACAAAGACAACTCAGCTAGAAAGCTTGCAAGCACAAATAAAGCACAAATTCTAACTAATATCTCTGTTAGAGGCATGTTGGTAATTTTTATTTTGGAAAAGCAGACATAAGTATGTGACATCATTAATAATAAATCACGACCATTTAAAATTTCTGTATAATTAGTGGTATGCTACGTGTGGGGTAACAGCTGCTGCTGCTGCTGCTAATTTGCTTCAGTCATGTCCAACTCTGTTTGACCCCATAGATGGCAGCCCACCAGGCTCCCCCGTCCCTGGGATTCTCCAGGCAAGAACGCTGGAGTGGGTTGCCATTTCCTTCTCCAATGCATGAAAGTGAAAAGGGAAAGTGAAGTCACTCAGTTGTGTCTGACTCTTAGCGACCCCATGGACCACAGCCTACCAGGTTCCTCCGTCCATGGGATTTTCCAGGCAAGAGTACTGGAGTGGGGTGCCATCGCCTTCTTGGGGATAACAGCAAGCACTGCTATTCAACAAATTATCTCACCTAACAAGATTGGACAGTTCAGAGCAATCTGTTCCTATTTTACCCCTGACTAGTTAAGGTTGAAATTAATTAGAATTTGGACTATAACTCTAATTGGGTCAATATGGTAAAAACTGTCATACCATGGCAGTGATATAAGAATTTTTCTTTGGGGATTCGGTGGTAAAAGGGTAGAAATTTTATGTTTTCCCATAAGCTTTCCAAAAGGACAATTTGGGGGCAGCTTTAGGTTGACATTTAACATTTGAACTGAATTCACTAAATGACCATCTGAACATTTCAGGAATTTAATAAAACAAACACATAATTATTAACAATAATCTTCATTATTATAATATTCTTCTTTACTATACTACAAGCAAAAAAATTTATGTCTTAGCAGCAGCTGCTGCTGCTAAGTCGCTTCAGTTGTGTGAGATATTAATACTAAGCAGTCTTGGCTTTGGATGGCAACTTGTGAGTTTGAGTTGAAAGTTACTGTGTTCTATTTCAATTCCCCAGACCACATCGTTTTCCCAATACCAAAAGGAAATTATGGCACAGGGGAACTTTTCTATCTACCTGACTACACAGAGGAGCTGTTTTTCTCTGAAATAATGATGCTTTCTAAAATATGTTGATCACTGCAAAATCAAACCCTGATCTAGACTTGCCCCCCAAATGGACAGCACTCAAAAGAGATCATTAATAAGTGCTTCTGTGTGATTAAGTAACACGTACAAAAATGACAAAACACACTATGTTATGCATTTGATAGTAGCCAATATTATATAAATGGTTTAAACAGGAGAGGAATATGATATTCTTTTGAATTAAACATTTGGTTAAAAATCACATTTCTCTTTTAAAAATCATTTTTTTCTCTTTTTTAGTGTTTTTTTTTTTGACATTTTAAGAGATCTTAAAAATAAAATTTAAAAGATGTTAATTTATTGGCATTATAGCAGAGGTTCCCCAAGAAAATTTCTAAGAAATCTACAACATATTTTGTTTTCTCTATAAATAAATTGCAATATATTGAATAAGTTAAATCATCTTTACTGTGAGCATTAATAAGTACTTTCATCTTAAAATAACCCTCTAATAAATTTAAATATGGTTGATTCTTGAATTTTCACACAAGTGGAAAAAAGCAATGTTAGAAATAATACTATACTTATTTATTTCCATTTAGGGACTTAATGTATAATACATTCATCATTTTCAGGAGCAGGTTTTTTGCTATATATTTATCATAAGACAATATTAAACCTGACTTGTAATTTCTTAGCAGAAAAAAATGATGATAAGAGGCTGGGAAAGAAGGTCATTTGAAGTCTGCTAGCTAGCAGGAGTGAACTAAATTAGAACTTAAAAACTGGCTGAAGACAATTTGCAGAATAAATGATTCACATTTGGATAAGTGTGGGTATAGCAACTTTTAAGAGCAGACACTGTTGCTAACTGAAGTAGGAATTGTAGCTTAGTTCTTTGACTTATTAATAAGACGTTTTTGGAAATTAAATTGGATAAGAGAATGAATAAGATGGCTAAAGAAATCATGAGTTAAATTTTAACTGATTAATATCTAAAATATTTATTTAGCATTCATTATACATGAGCTGTTGCCTTCTTTAATCCTCACCACCAATGACACTGTATGTAATATTATTTCTTTTTAAAAAAATTTTAATTTTTACTTTCACTTTACAATACTGTATTGGTTTTGGCATACATTGATTTCTTTATTTTACAGATAAAGAACTTAAAGTTTACCAAGATTAAGCGATTGTCAAAGGTCAGGTAGCAACTAGCAGAGACAGATGTGAATCTGTTGGGCACTAAAGCCCATGTTATTAATTACTACCACGTGATGCCCCAGTTAGTAAAACAAAGGTTCTTACCCTGATATCCAAAATACAGATGTCCATGGGGAGTCCAATATTACACACAATTTCATATCTATGTAGATGTTTCTTCCCAATAAAAGAATTGTAGTTTTAGCATAGACTCAAAGGGATGAATAACCAAAGGAAGGTAAGAAGTGATGGACTAGAGTGATGAACAAAATCAACAGAGTAATTTAAAAAAAGATAAAAGTCCAAAAAACAATTTAAGTTTAAACCTAGAAATGCACAGTAGTGATATCCTGGAAAGAGAGAAGGAAAAAGATCTGGAGTTTTCAAAGACAGCAAGTGTGAGCTGTATCACCAGTGTGACTAAGCTCCTGGGAAAGAGAGGGCAGTCATGGGCTGCAGGAAGACAAGGAAGAAGACGGGCAGCTCTTCTTGGGGCCTGGGTTACTCAAGTCATGTTGTGGGCACTGCACTGCGTTCTACTTAGCACCACACTCCAGAGCAATACTAAAAATGGAGTGAGGTCTTTTGAGAGGAGGCTGATAAGAACGGTAATGGGCATGAAAATGCTAAGAGTTAAATGACTGGGAATAATGGCTGGAGAAAGAACATATGCAACAAAAGAAGGACATTCCACGGACTTAACAGAATAAGTCAGAACCAGAGGTTAGGAGGACACAGAGTTCAACCTGGCTTATAGTGAGAGGAATGTTCTAGAATAGGGAATTACTGACCCCAAGACCATTACAAATATTGAAGCAAAGGCTGTCAGTAGAAACCAAACTTAAGTTGAAGGGAAATTTTAAAAAAAAATTAAAATTTCTAGTTGGAGCATAATTGCTTTGTAACATCATATTAGTTTCTGCTGTACAGAAAAGTGAAGCAGATGATATGTACACATATACAGCCTGCCTGCTGAGCCTCCCTCCTACCCCTGTAGGTCATCACAGAGCACCAAGCTGAGCTCCCTGTGCTATAGCGCAGCTTCCCACTAGCTACCTATTTTACACTTAGTGGTGTATATATGTCAATGCCACTCTCAATTCTTCCCACCCTCTCCTTGCCCTCCTGTGTCCACAAGTCTGTTCTCTGTGTCTGCATCTAGAAAAATCATCATAGGAAAGGCCCACAGGGAACTATATGCTAAGAAATGCCTTCAAAAATTCGGATGAAAACCTGTGTCTATACAATCTGCTAGAAGACCACGGACCAGGATCATGATACAAGTTATTACTGCATTGGAAAAAAAAGAGTCTCAGTAGAGAACCTTTATATTCTCTTTAATTTCTAAATGAGAGAGAGCAAGCCATACTACAGGGCAACATTACTATCATCTGTAGAACCAAATCTGTTCCGCAAACATTAGCACACTGTGGATAAGCAGAAGCCTTTATATGGCAGAACATCTAAATCACAAGTTTCTAGGATGTATTTCAGGGATGTGAGCATTCTCAGGTACTTTAGAAATATTGATCTTTGAAGATTTCTGATTCACAAGGTACAATGAGAAGGTCCCTGTGTTATCAGTACTCCTAAAGGTAGGAGGGCAGGCATAAGAGCAACTTTGGGGGCCAGTGGAACAATGTGAGAGTGTTGCTGGTCTCCCGTGGACCCCAGCCAGAGATACCTAGGGAACGAGCAAACATATTACCTGGGCGATCCTTGTTGAGCGAGTGCTAGAACTCTGTAAATACACATTCACACACACAAAGTTCTCCTCTTCCTCATTTAACACACTAAAAGAAATGCAGATGCTTACCGTCATTTCTGAGGAAATTATTAAGCAGTTGGAAAAGAGGAAAACTGTCCCAGGAGTCTTGTGGTTGTGCTTCAAGTGCTGTATCCATATCTACTGTGAATAAAGCCCAAAATTTCTCTGCATGCTCTGCCAATAAATCAGGCCACCAGGCAAATGCCTGTAAACAAATANAAGCAGTTGGAAAAGAGGAAAACTGTCCCAGGAGTCTTGTGGTTGTGCTTCAAGTGCTGTATCCATATCTACTGTGAATAAAGCCCAAAATTTCTCTGCATGCTCTGCCAATAAATCAGGCCACCAGGCAAATGCCTGTAAACAAATAAAGAAATAATGTAAACATAGATTACTTGTTAGAAACAGACACAAACACTGTGAAAATGTGATTAAAAGTGAAATTGTAGAACATTATTGTAGAATATGATGCCAAATACTTTAATATTTCTAGTCATAGAGAAAAAGAATTGAAATAAATTCACCAAAATATTCATAGTAGTTATGAATAAATTAAGACCTACAAGGAATTTTTGTTTTTCATATTTTTCAAATGTTTTAAATTGAGGTATTTTTTAGAAATAAAATGTCATTTTATATTTTAACTCTACATTAGATTTCATATTTATCAATACAAAATTTGCTTACTATTTAAATATATATCCATAAAATTATTTCTCATTTAAAAATTATATTTTACTTGTAGTACTTTTTTATGAATCAAGAGTCTACAACCAAAACACACATTCAGAGAGAGGGATTTCCTGTCCCTCCTGTCCCTCCCAGTGTAAATTAGGTCCCACTAGATAGGACCTAAAAACTCTCTGCTGTTTAGATGGGTGAAAAGAATATTTATTTTTTAGGAAGTTCTCAAAAATAATGTGACCTGTCCATGGAAACTGGAAGCAGGCCCACCAACTAGCCCATTTATGGATCTGAGCAACCAGACTACCTAAAATATCTGGCTGAGCTGACTGGTGAGGGACTTTCCTTACTGAAGTCAGTCTGTAGAGAAAGGAGGAAGTGACAGTTTCTTCAAATGCACAACAATAATGCAAGAGTACAAGAAATATGAAGAATCTAGAAACAGGACACCAAACAAAAGAACAAAATAAAGCTCCCACAGCCAATTTCAAAGAAATGGAGACCCATAAAGTTCCTGCTAAGTTGCATCAGTCGTGTCCGACTCTGTGCGACCTCATAGACAGCAGCCCACCAGGCTCTCCTGTCCCTGGGATTCTCCAGGCAAGAACACTGGAGTAGGTTGCCATTTCCTTCTCCAAAGCATGAAAGTGAAAAGTGAAAGTGAAGTCCCTCAGTCGTGTCCGACTCTTAGCAGCCCCATGGACTACAGCCTACCAGGCTCCTCCATCCATGGGATTCTCGAGGCAAGAGTACTGGAGTGGGTTGCAAGTGCAAAACCTGTTTTAAAGCACTTCAGTGAGTTACAAGAGAAAAAAACAGATAACTAAATTAAATCAGGAAAACAATTTAAGAAAAAATGAGAAGTTCAACCAAGAGAACAATAAAAAAGAACCAATTATTAATCTGGAGTTGAAGAATACAATAACCAAAAAATTTAAAGGGTAGTTTCAACAGCAGACTTAATCAAGTAGAAGAGTGAAGCAATGAACTTGAAAACAAATAATTTGAAATTATCTAGTCAGAGGAATGAAAAACAAGTAAAACAAAAAAAGACTGAAGAAAGCCTATGATATCTGTGGTACATCTTCAAGTGAACCAATCTGATATGTCTTATTAGAGTCCCAGAGACAAAGAGAGACAGAAAACTTATTTACGGAAATAATGACGGAAAACTTCCCAAATCTGGGGAATGAAGTGGACATACAAATTGATGAAGCCCAAAAGATCCAAGCTGGGCTGACTTATAGTGAGATATACAATTATAAAATGTCAATAATTAAAGATAAAGAGAGGATTTTGAAAGCAGCGAGAGAAAAATGACTCTTCATATAAAAAAAATAAGGCTAATATTATCAGATTTCTCAGTAGAAACCCTGGAGGTTTGGAGGGAGTGGTAAGATATATCCAAAATGCTAAAGAAAAACTGCTAACCAAGAATACTATACATAGCAAAACTGTCCTTTAACAATGAAGGAGAGATAAAGACTTTCCCAGACTTAGTGAGTTCATCACCACTAAACCTGCCTTATGGGAAAGTGTGAAAGAAAATTCTCCAAGTTGAAACAAAAGGATGCTAAATCTAACATAAATATATATGGAAGTATAAATATCATTGGTAAAGGTAAATATATAGACAAATAATACTGTAATGCTGGTGCATAAATAACTTTAAACTGTACTTGGGATGGGAGGTGGGAGGGGGATTCAGGATTGGGAGCTCGTGTACACCTGTGGTGGATTCATGTCGATGTATGGCAAAGCCAATAGAGTATTGTAAAGTAAAATAAAGTAAATTAATTAAAAAAAATAAAATATCTATATAAAAAAATAAACTGTACTATAAAATCCAAAAGAGGAAAGTATTAATAATAACTATAACCACAAAAATTTATTAAGGGATATATATTAGTACAGAAGAGGTAAAATTTGACACCAATAACATAAAGTGTATTCAGGAAGTAAAACTGCAGGGTTTTGTATGTGACTGGAGTTAAAAGTTTAAAATAGATGGTGAAAAGATCTGAAGTCCAGCTTAAAGGTAAGTCTTATCTATCAATAATTTTAAATGTAAATGGGTTAAACTCTTCAATCAAAAGACACAGAGAGGCTGAATGGATAAAACCACAAGATACAACAATAAGATTGATGCCTGTGAGAAACTCACTTTAAATTTAAGGACACACATAGGCTGAAATTGAAGGGGTAGAAAAAAATATTCCATGCAAATGATAACCAAAAGTGACCAGGAGTGGCTATACTTACATATGTTAACAATTACAAGAAACAAAAAAGGTCATTACCTAATGGGAAAGGGTCAATTCACCAGAACACTAGGCTAATTATGAATATATAAGCATGCAAATGGTTGGAAAGATGCCCTGGAGGAGGGCATGGCAACCCACTCTAATATTCTTGCCTAAAATATGCCATGGACTGAGAAGCCTGGTGCACTATAGTCCATAGGGAGGCAAAGAGTCAAACATGACTGAGCAAATGAGCATGCACACACACATATGGGATATAAAAATCAACATATAAAAATCACGTGCATTTCTGTACACATTAATAACAATCTGAAAAACAAATTAGAAATTAAGAAACAACAGAAAATTCCTAGAAATAAACCTAACCCAAACAGGTAAAAGATTTGTAAACTACAAATTATAAAACACTGATGAAAGAAACTAAAGTAGTTGCAAATAAATGAAAACTATCCAGTGTCATGGACTGGAAGAGTTTATATTGTTAAAATGCCCATATTACCCCAATCTACAGTTTCAACACAAACCCTATCAAAATTCCATTGAACTTTTTTTCTACAGGAATAGAAAAAAAAATTCTAAAATACATATGGAATCACAAATGACCTCAGATAACTAAAATAATCTTAAGAACAAAGCTGAAGACACCACACTTTCTGATATCAAAATAGATATATTACTAAGCTGTGGTAATTAAATCGATCTTGCACTGACATCAATACAGACACCCAGACCAATAACACAGAATACTGATCCCAGAAATGAACCCACACATCTATGATCAACTAACCTTCAAAAAGGTTATATTCTTGAGGAACATAAAATGAGGAAAGGACAGTCCCCTCAATAAACAGGGCCAGGAAAACTGGATATTTCACAAGCAAAACAATCAAACTGGACTATTGTTTGGCACCATATACAAAAATCAACTCAAAAAGCATTAAATACTTAAACTTAAGACATGAAAGAAAAACACAGGGAGAAAACACAGAGAAAAAGCTTCCTGGCTTTGCCTTGGCAACGGTTTCTCAGATATGACACCAAAAGCACTGACAACCTAAGCAAAAACAAGCAAATCATCAAACTAAAAACTTAATGAACAGCAAAGAAAACAATCAACAAGGGAATGAGAGAAAATACTTGAGGGCCATATACAGGATAAAGGGCTAATATCCAAAATATATAATACACTCCTACAACTTAAAGCAAAAAAAACCCCCAAAAATAAATAACATGACTAAAAAATGGACATAGGACCAAATGGACATTTTTCCAAAGAAGACCAACAAATGATCAACAGGTATATGAAAAGGTTCTCAACATCACTAATCATCATTTGATTTTCAAATGCAAATCAAAACCACAATGAGATATTACCTCACACCTGTTAGAGTGGCGATTATTCACAAAAGCAAAAGATAAGTTTTTTTGAGGTTGTAGAGGAAAGAGAATGCTTGTACACTGTTGATAGAAGTGTAAAATGGTGCAGCCACTATGGAAAAAAGTATGAAAGTTCCTTCAAAAGTTAACACTAGAACTCTCATATGACCCATCAATCCCATCCCTGGGTATATTTCTAAAGGAATTGAAATAAGAATCTTAAAGAGATATTTACACTGCCACAGTCAATGCGGTACTATTCACAGTAGCTAAGACACAGAGGGCATGGCAACTCACTCTGGTATTCTTGCCTGGAGAATCCCCATGGACAGAGCAGCCTGGTGGGCTACAGTCCTTAGGGTTGAAAAGAGTTGGACACAACTGAAGTGATTAACACGCATGCAAGACACAGAAGCGAGCCATCACTTTGTTGACAAAGGTCTGTATAGTCAAAGCTGTTTTTTCCAGTAGTCGTGTACAGATGTGAGAGTTGGACCATAAAGAAAGCTGAGCACCGAATAATTTTTACATTCAAATTATGTTGCTGGAGAAGACTCTTGAGAGTCCACTGGACTGCAGGGAGATGAAACGAGTCAATCCTAAAAGAAATCAATCCTGAGTATCCATTGGAAGGACTGACACTGAAGCTGAAGCTCCAATACTTCGGCCATCTGATGTGAAGAGCTGACTCTTTAGAAAAGCCCCTGATGTTGGGAAAGATTGAAGTCAGGAGTAGAAGGGGGTGACAGAGAATGAGATGGTTGGATGGCATCACCGACTCAACGGACAGGAGTTTGAGCAAACTCCAGGAGATGGTGGAGGACAGGGAAGCCTGGGGTGCTGCAGTCCATGGGGTCACAGAGAGTTGGGCATGATTTAGTGACTGAACAACAATAACAAAAGCCCACAAATGAATGACTGGAAAACAAAATATGATATGTACACACAATAAAATAATTTTCACCTGAAAAAAAGAAGGCAATCATGCTATTTGTAGCAACATGATTGAACCTGGAGAACAAGTAAAATAAGCTAGACAAAGAAGGACAGATACTTTACATAATCATCCTTTATGATTTATATGAGGAATCTAAAATAGTCAATTTCATAGAAGCAGAGAGTGGAATGGTCATTTCAGAGAGTGGACTAACTGGGGAAAAGATGTAAAAGGAAAGTGTGGTGAAAGTGTGGTGGTGGTGCAGAGATTCAATTTCATAAGGTGAACACATCCTAGAGGTCCACTCACAGCACAGTACCTACAACACTGTATTGTAGACTTGACATACCTTAGAAGGTATATCTTATTTTTAGTATTCTTATTATGTGCTTGTGTTAGTTACTCAGTTGTGCCTGACTCTTTGTGACCCCTGGACTGTGGCCCACCAGGCTCCTCTGTCCATGTAATTCTCCAGGGAAGAATACTGGAGTGGGCTGCCATTCCCTTCTCCAGGGGATCTTCCTGATCCAGGGATCAACCCAGGTCTCCTGCATTGCAGGTAGATTGTTTACTGTTTGAGCCACCACAGAATACTCACACAAAAAATAATGTGAGCTTTTCTAGCTATAGTATCTCAGTTTTGTTTTAATCTGAATTTTTCTAATTTTAGATGAATTTAACATTTCTCATATGTTTTAGGGCTCTCTTCATACTGTTTTTAGTGAAATGTCTCTCAGGTCTTCCCCCTTCCCCTTTTTAAATGTAGCTTTTGATAGCACTATAATTTTTTAACCAAGTAACTATAAAACTATCACACGCATTTGTGTGACACAGATATTTTTGTTATTCAATTAAAAATAACCTTAGAAAAAGTTTCATCATACTATACTCAGAGAAGTCCATATTTATTTTGAAGAACTTTCTAAGAACACGTGAGATTTGTGGTTGCAAAACTCCATTGATTTCATCCAATATAAATTCAAATTATAATAAACTTGAATTTATTATATTAAATGCAAATATTTATTATATAATAAATATTATAATATATTAAAACTAAATATTATATATTTATTATATTAAATAAATTATAATAAAAAGAACCGAACCACAAACCAAAAAAAGTGGATTATAAGATATTGACATATTGAGTATTTTCTTATAAACTTTTACCACAATAATAATGTTCAATATATTTATAAAAATATTATTGTGTAACAAATTAGTAGTTGGAAACTGAAGAGAACAGTAGGTAAAGAAAAAGGGTGGTGCAGTACAAATAACAGAGTCTAGTGTTAGGGACATTTTAATGGTTGACTCCATGTATATAAATTTGACTTTGCTGTTACAAATATATGAATGTAAAAATTGGTTGGAAGCCATATATTCTATGTACATCAAGCTATTGCTCTTTGAAAATATTATATTTGAATTTTTAAAAGTTAAACTTCTCTTAGAATGAGTTTATGACAATAATATACATGTAAAAAAAAATAAAGTAGCAGACACAATTTCATTGTATATATCTTGCTCCCGTCTTTTAGAGCTGTGTTAGTGACACAGATAAGAAGAACTGAATTCTTTCCTCTGAGTACAGCATGATAGAAATGCTAGGAAAAACGCAGTACTGCAAAGAGAAACATTTTCAAAATCTCACTTCCAGTTCACAACCAATAGCTTTGTGAAAGGTTCAAATTAAGAAAATAACAGCCATGTTCCGTCACGATTGTCTCAAGACTCAGAAAAATTTCCAAAGCTCTTTAAAAAGTTAACTTGGAAGACAGAGCCATGTTAGAGAATGGAATACAATGGAATATAATTTTCTTAAAAACAAAACACACACACACACAAAACAGCTTCAGGCTGGCAAGACTTTGCTATCAACTTGAAATTTTCATTATGTTTTACAGATGAATATATTTTATGTTTCAAACTGTATTTCTGATAACGTTATTCCTGCTGAACATAAGACAATCTGTGATGGATACTGATTGTTCTAATGATTAGCTGAGAAAGCTTTAAGCAGCTACTGTCATTGAAAATGAAAAACAAGGGTTGCAGGCTGTTACCTTGAGAACACAGGGTCAGTTCTACCACCTGTCTGTCCCCTTCTGCTTTTTGCCACCCCTCTGGGTGGCAGTCCTCCCACTCTGGGTTGGTAGTAAGAAGAGAGGCTGTATAATTTCCTACCTACACATCATTTCCTGGGGGTGGCCGAGGCTCCTCAGCATGAGGGGCACCACCAGGGAGGGGAAAACCCTTCTCAGAAATGTGTTCATCTGTAGGGCACCAATCAGAAGTCTTGGCCCTAAAGCGAAGCCACTAATTAGTGTAAATGAGATAGCAGGGGCAGAAAGCAACGTTTAACTTGATTAAGAGGGAAGTGCTTTTGAATTGTGGTGTTGGAGAAGACTCTCGAGAGTCCCTTGGACTGCAAGGAGATCCAACTAGGGCTGTAGGAGATCAGCCCTGGGATTTCTTTAGAGGGAACGATGCTGAAGCTGAAACTCCAGTACTTTGGCCACCTCATGCAAAGACTTGACTCATTGGAAAAAGACTTTGATGCTGGGAGGGATTGGGGGCAGGAGGAGAAGGGGACGACAGAGGATGAAATGGTTGGATGGCATCACTGACTTGATAGACGTGAGTCTGAGTGAACTCTGGGAGTTGGTGATGGACAGGGAGGCTTGGCGTACTGCGATTCATGGGGTCGCAAAGAGTTGGACACGACTGAACGACTGAACTGAATTGAACTGAAAACAAAACTTGATTGCAGTTCTTCAGCCATACTATTTCTATCAAAATTCTAACAATAAATAAATCTTGTATGGTGAGAACGATATTTGTGGCTGACAATACTCTGAAAGCCATGTTTGTTTACTCAGTGAAGTTGGAAACAGTGGCAAGCAAGACTACCTCTGAAACTGGAAGAGTACTGAGCTTTTGAACTTGGTGAGACTTGAGTGCTCATGGGCAAATCAGTTCCTGGATGGATTTCCATTTCCTCATCTGCAAATTGGCAGTAACAATACTTGTCCTAGTCTCCTCCAGGGTTGTGTGGAAAAGTCAAGGGATATGAAAATCTCTTGCTGTACAAAAGTAAAAAATGAATCATCAGCAACACAAAAGTGAGTCAAAATTCACACAAATCCTACAATGTTAGTTTTAGATGTTTGAAGAATAGTAATGTCAACATGAGTGGAATAGTTTCTATGTGCTGTTCTAAAGACTTTTTGTACATTATTTTACTTAATCCTTTCAGGTAGATGGTACAATTATCCTTATTTTACAGGTTGCATGCTAGGTCACTTCAGTTGTGTCTGACTCTTTACACCCTATGGACTGTAGCCCACCAAGCTCCTCTGTCCATCGGTTTCTCCAGGCAAGAATACTGGACTGGGTTGCCATACCCTTCTCCAGGGGATCTTCCCAACCCAGGGGCTTTACAGGTTAGCAAAGTCAGAAAGATTAAGGAACTTGCCTAAAGTCATAAGATTGGTAACAGAGCAATAATTTGAATTCAGGTCAGCTGGAGGGTAGAGACCAAGCTCTTACATATATGGCCTCTTCTCAATCAACTCTATATATAGCACACTAGCTTTCTGCCTGTCTTCCTAGTTTCTTAATCAACTACATATTTCGAAACTGTGTATCTAGTTTCTTAATCAACTATATATATACATATAGCACACTGCCTTTCTGCTCATCTGTTTGTCTATCTAGTTCTGCAGATCAGACCAATGTTTTTGTCCTCTGAGGATGTTCTTGCCAGAACATCTATTATAGTCTTATTTTTAAAAAATATCTTTTCATATTTCTTTGGGGTCTTAGTCTTTCTATTACTTTTACCCTCAAAATGCAGTAAACATTTCATATTTTACAACAACAGAAAAATGATGACTGCATAAATGAGCAAAAACAGTGCATCTGATTTTGGAACATACTATATGCTTCCTCCACAGCCCAAAAAGATCAGCTTGCAATCTTGTATTTTGTGGATGATCCTAAAAGCTCTGGACACAGTTAAGTGTCTAGGGCATCATTATACCCCACAACATACACATACAGTAACATGATGCTGAGAGGCCATATTCTAGAAATATTGAAGCTCTCTGAGGAATGGATTTGAACCTTCAGGGTGACACCTAAACTTATGTCAAAGGAATCATAGTTTTCTGCAACTCAATTCATGAAAATATCTCCCTAATTGGGCTCCTAGATGAATATAAATATTGAAATAATCAAGTGAAATGAGGAGCTGAAAATACTTCAAAAGGTATGTCAAGGTAAAGTGCTCCTCTTACTATTGTATGTTTGTAAGTTAGTGACTAAGAAACATTCTCGGTGGGGTACTTGGGACTGTGCAGTTTCGTCTGAGAGTCCTGGTGCAAGTGGAATTCTTCCTCTAGAGCTCAGCCACATGAAAGTCACTTGCTGGTCATCTTCTTCCAAAAAGAGGAACATCTGTTGTACCACAGGCTAATCTAACCCTAAACCTGAACCCATCCTAAAAACGAAAGGTCGATTTATCTCACTGGCTATCCAGATATAAATGCTGTGTAATCAAGATGAACTCAACTGGTGAGATGACTGCAATTACTTAGTAGTGGGTAGTAAAGAGATCTTGTTTATGAATGTCACTGAAAAGACCACTTCTAAAGCTGAAGCTCGAATACTTTGGCTACCTGATGTGAACAGCCAACTCATTGGAAAAGACCCTGATGCTGGGAAAAACTGAGGGTGAGAGGAGAAGGGGGCCACAGAGGATGAGATGGTTGGATGGCATCACCAACTCAATGTACATGAGTTTAAGCAAACTCTAGGAGATAGTGAAGGACAGGGAAGCTTGGTGCACTGCAGTTCATGGAGTCACAGAGTTGGACAGGATTTAGTGACTGAGCAACAATAAGGATAAGGAATAAACAAAAACAATGGGAAACATTTTAAAAAATCAAACATCCTTTCTCTTTTTGTTAGAATCTATCCAAATGCATGGGCTTCCCTGGTGGCTCAGAGAGTAAAGAATCCGCCTGCAATGCAAGAGACCAAGGTTCGATCCCTAGGTTGGGACAATCCCCTGGAGAAGGGAATGGCTACCCACTCCAGTATTCTTGCTTGGAGAATGCTATGGACAGAAGAGCCTGGCAGGCTATAGTTCATGGGGTTGCAAAGAGTCAGACATGCCTGAGCAATTTTCACTCACTCACTCGCATCCAGACACATAATCTGGTTCAGACACCGATGTTTATGTGAATGACCATAATCACAAGTATGCGTGTCCGCATTGAACTCCTCTCCCTGCATTCCTCCACTTCTGCTGCCGGAACAGCCTGGGACCCAGTCAGCTGGAGAGCAGGATACATCCACCAAATTGCTGCCTGACATTGGCCTGGCCTACAGTGTCACCAATATGGTGGATGATGTCATATTTAAAATATTTTAGGGAGCTTCAATTAAGATTCTGGTGCAACAATAAGTCACAGAGTAATAACCTGAGCTGTGCTCATATCCATCACGCAGTCTCTCTCTCTGCCTCTTCCCTGGGGGATATTCCTGACCCTCCATCCCCATAGCCAAGTCCCGGGATCCGCCAGGGGAGGAAGAGTCTGACAGGATTAAAGGGACATCTCAGGCTTGCAGTGTCTTCTTTCTCTCTGCTCTTACATCCCTGCTATGATGCTGAGAGTCAAACCTGCCAGCAGAACTAAGACAAGATGCCCATGCCAGCCACTCTACTGAAATTGAGAAATAACAACGTGGCTCCCTGGAAAGCGTGGAGTCTGGAGTTGGCCTGATTGTGCGCCTCTGGCAAGTTTTCTCACCAGGAACGGGGTGCACGTGTGTGGAGGCGTGTGCTGGGGTGAGAGCCCAAGGCTTTCCAGAAGCCATCTGGAACTTGCTGCCTTTGTCAGAGTGAGAGGCCTTAGATGGACAGTGGTCGGATCAGTTTGTCTAAATTTCTGGTCATATACAGTCTCGTCCCAGGAATGTGAAAGATGGCTTTTAAAGATTTTCTGGAAAGGAGCTTAAACTATCTTTCTCAAGAGAAAACATAGAAATTCAGAAGAAAAGCCTGAGGGGAGAGGTTGAGGCCCTCAGAGAGAAGGGAGGACTGTCTTAGAACCAAGTTATTGTGAAAGATCTGGAGGACATGAAACCTGCTCAACTGGGAAACTGCTGAAGGACAGAAACAACCTCTTGGCCCTGTGAAGTGAGCCAGCTCGGAGGAGGGAAGGAGGAGGGAAAAAGAGAGGCGCTGACACACGGCTTGAAGGGGTCTCAGACAGATGCGTTAACCTCCACATAGGGAGCTGGGCTGGGTTCTCCTTCGTGCAGTGAACACAGTCTAGCCTGGACATCCAGCAAAATCACCATTACTGTACAGTGCCATCCATCCATCCACTCTGGAAATGACTTTGGAATTAGACTAATTCACCCCTCCTCTCAATAGAGAAAAGCCTGGATCTCCTGGTTGAAAATGGTGGGGGGAAAAAAACAAACAAACAGTAAAAGATATAATCAAACCTCAAATGACAAAATCCTTTAGGTAAAGCTGGCCTTTACTTAGATGGTCAGCAGTAATTATGCAGGCAGTTGGTAATAAGACATATTCATGGAAACAGTACAACCAAGATTGGTCCATTTAAATACATACAGTCTTTAATTTCAGTTTCCCTGGTAGCTCAGCTGGTAAAGAATCTGCCTGCAAGGCAGGAGACCCAGATTCAATTCCTGGGTCAGGAAGATCTGCTGGAAAAGGCACAGGGTACCCACTCCAGTGTTCTTGGGCTTCCCTGGTGGCTCAGCTGGTAAAGAACCTACCTGCAATTTAGGAGACCTGGGTTCGATTGATCCCCTGGAGAAGGGAATGGCTAATTCCAAGGAGAGGGATTAAGGTGGCTTTTTATAACCAGAGTGGGTTCTATCTTATCTTCACATAAAAGAGCTATTCCATGCTAGAAAAATGATGAAAAAACGATTCTACTCACCTCTCTTCCCTGAGGAATCCCAAGAATTTGGAAGCATTGTGGAATGAAGACATGCCATAGTGTCACAAAGCATTTTAAAAAGAGGTCATTATAATACTTCTGTATTTTGGCATCTAGTTCAGTGATATTTATAAGTTTTGATCATGTCTGTTCAATAAAATCAGCTGTATTTTTGTAGCTTAGAAAATACGTAATACTTACATTTTAATTGTGTTTGGATATATTATACTTTAACAAGCATGTAGTGGTTGTAGGAAGTATTTAACATTATTTACACTTAAAAGACAAATGAATTACTATTTTCCTTATTAGTGTAGGAAGATTAAATGGAATTTTTGTGAAATGTAAATTACATGTACCTGTTTAGGTGAAATTGGATAGCCAATCAGAATTTTTTTTTTTAATTCAAAAAGGTCTAATACTCTGATGATAATGCCTTTTAACAAAAGACAAAGATAACACATACATACATTTTTATAATATAATCATTTTCATTGTAACACAGCAGTAGTACTAGTCTAGAAAAGCTCCTCCTGGGAATTCATTTCAAATTATTGAAGCAGCTGTTTCTTCAGTTTAAAATAAAATATCCATAACAAGTTCACACATGACAGATGCAAGGTAAAAACTAGATTTCATAGTGTGAGCTAAAAGCAGATGTTTTGAATGATCATATTTATAAGCAGATACAATACATCTTAGTTATCTATAGCAGGGCTTCATGAATATTCTTTTCTGAGAATTTGCTTAAAATTTACTTCCTATAGTTTCTTATATTTTGAGGACTATGTTTCATTAAATATAAATATTCTATAAATTCTTCTGTGTCTCTTCTTTTCCCTTCTTGCTCATTTCACATACTTTCTCAAGAATAAAACGATTACTACTGCTGCTGCTAAGTCGCTTCAGTCGTGTCCGACTCTGTGCGACCCCGGAGACGGCAGCCCACCAGGCTCCCCCGTCCCTAGGATTCTCCAGGCAAGAATACTGGAGTGGGTTGCCATTTCCTTCTCCAATGCATGAAAGTGAAGGCGCTTAGTCATGTCCGACTCTTAGTGACCCAACGGACTGCATCCTACCAGGCTCCTCCATCCATGGGATTTTCCAGGCAAGAGTACTGGAGTGGGGTGCCATTGCCTTCTCCAAAAGGATTGCTAGGGCACTGAAATTTATTATATTTACCTAATTTTATACATTTTCTCTACCTAATTCAAAGTCAGAAACTCCCACTTTTACAAAAAAAATAAACTCATGGCTATTAGAAAGAATGACACTTTTAAATCTCAGAATAAGCAGCTTGCCTGATGAAATACTATTTTATATCTCGACTGAATGTCAATACATAATTAGAACCAGAACTTTCAAAAACTATTAAAAATGCAGGGTTAGTGAAAGTTGAAAGAAAAGCTTGATGGTAAAAGTGAAACACTAGAGTTACCAATGATGCAGTAATGAATGTCTTCTGTGTGATTCTGTTATTGTTTACTACTACTTCTCCCCGTGCACATCAACTAACTTACATTTCTAAACTAAAGCCGTCAGGATACAGGGAGAAAAGCTGGTGAGTGATCTGGCATCATTAGATGGGGGTCATGTCCCAGCTTTGCTTCTTGCTAGCTGTACACCTTTGGTAGATCTCATAAGCTCTTCCGTGTTCCACACAGAAAGACAGTTGTCAGGTACAGATACTAAATTATAGACAAACACAATTCCTTTGTAACATATAGGAGTTATATTTCCAGGAAAAGCACACATACTCAGTTTACTAAAGATAAATGGCCAGGTGGTGTATCAAAGGCTATGGACAGGCCACATCTTCAGTGCCATTCCCACTATCGCAAAGCATTATGCATGGCTTTATGTGACAGTTAAAACAAGTCATCACCTCTGCATGATGCTCTTCATTCTGCTGTAAGACTTCAATGCAGAGCTCTGCTAGATGAAGAACCTCTTCCAGCTTCCTCGCGGGAGTCGCCTGGTTCATGGTCTCTATATTAAAAACAAATCATAATCATGTTACCTTGAAAATAAAAAGCCAAGCAGATTCTAAAAGATGTAATGATGAGACCAGGGTGTTGAAACAGAAAGAGAAAGCATATTTTTGAGAAATAAGAGAGACAAGAAATACAAATGAATACATTCTTCAAAACAAAACAAAATCAGTTCACCAGATTGCAGAAAATACTTCACCCACAAAGCAANATGATGAGACCAGGGTGTTGAAACAGAAAGAGAAAGCATATTTTTGAGAAATAAGAGAGACAAGAAATACAAATGAATACATTCTTCAAAACAAAACAAAATCAGTTCACCAGATTGCAGAAAATACTTCACCCACAAAGCAATCACAGGAAATGGCAAGTGCTTTGCCATTTAACATATTAGAACTAACAGGTGCATCAGCATATTAGATGCTCAACTTCTGCAACAAACAAGTTATAATTCTCCTCAAGGTCAGAGATACAAAGAAAAGCAGATACCACAGTCTTTTCCTTCTCTTGGTATTGTATTATCAATACAATACCATTCTCACCAGATGAGTCATTCCTGGCATTAGCGAAACCCAGGCTTTTTTGCTGCTATTTAAATTTCCAGCCTGAAATGTCTAAGGTTCATGTTGATCTTAAACTGAAGAAGTACAAAGTCACCTAAAACAACTCTGACAGGCTGCAATTAACTGATTTCCTCCCTTCCAACTGGGGAAGGGTGGGGAGCGGCTTTTTAAAGCTGAAGGTTCTTTTCGTATTACAGCAAACTAGTATGAAAAGGCTAGGCCACAAAGAGATTAACTGCAACCACCTGGAATTCAGCAACACAGAAGGCAAAGCAGTTGATTTCAGAGAGAAAATGAACTGGCAAAAATTAGAGGTGCCCTGTGTAATGAGATTGTTTCAAAATAGAGCTTTCAATGAGGATATTAAAGATAAACATTGTCTTAGATTTCTGGACTCTCTCTTTGCCCATATATAGAGATTGTAGGGAAGGAAAGGAAAATATCCAGATAAAGATCTTTTTCTGAGGAACCTAAGGAGTCTTTTCTGGGGGAGGGGGCAATAATCTGATCCCTCAGCATCTCCCTATAACCTCAGCCTTAAATGTGGAGGAGACTTTCATTTGCTCTTAATTTGTCCCCAAGTGACATACAATAATGCAGTGAAACACAGCTTGTGGTTGGTGCTTGTTCATCAAACATTTATTATACACTCACTATAGGTTACAGTGTGATGCATGTAGGGGTTCCCATCCTCCAACCCTGGTATACATCCTCCTAAATTCCCCTGCAGGATGAAAGCCACTGGCCCTCTTGACAGGGATCAAAGAGGAGGTTGATTCTTCAGGAAAATAGTGAGCCAAACATCGCAGAGTGGAGTGTGCCTACAAGGATCTCGGCTGTGGGAAGTGGGAGGAAATATGACATGTCCCTGCTTTTAAACAGCTCAGACTCCAAAAATCACTCCTGCTAGGATCCTCAGGCATCCGTTATCCAATCTTCCTTCTGTTTCATGAGCACTTCAACGTCCTCACATAAAGGTGAAGTCAAGGAGGCTCATGACTTTGCACAGCAGTCTACTCTACTTGGGAACAGTTCTAGCTGTGATGGTGAGGAAATGTAAGAATTTTGGAAACAGTGTCAAGCCAACAGAGGTGATGAAGGGGATGTGAGGAGAGACAGCTGAGAGCAGGTGAATGTGGGGTAATCAGTGGGAAGATAATCAGAAACTGAGGCAAGTCCTAAAGGAGAAACCAATGACCTTGGTAAGCAAAAGAAGTGTTTCTAGAAATGACAGAGATGTGGTGCATTTCAGAGGAAGGCGAGGATGCAGCTGGCTACAAATGTTACCATTTATTGAGAACCAAGGATGCGTCAGGTGCAGCACCAGGCACTTCTCACGTGTCATCACACTAGTTTTCCTAACAACTTTAAGCTATTTGGCTATTTATTCATATAAGTCATAGATGAAGAAACAAGCATGGAGAGATGAGATGAAACAGCAAATACATGGTAAAGGTGAGACATAACTTAGCATTAGCTCTTACCATCTCTGCCCTGCCCGTGCCTGGATGGAGCAGAAATGAGCTGGGTTATGATGGCTGAGAAGCCTGAGATTGGATCATCCAGGCTTTAAGTAAGAAAATANTCATTGGAGGGACTGATGCTGAAGCTGAAACTACAGTACTTTGGCCACCTCATGTGAAGAGTTGACTCATTGGAAAAGACCCTGATACTGGGAAGGATTGGGGGCAGGAGGAGAAGGGGATGACAGAGGATGAGATGGCTGGATGCCATCACCAACTCGATGGACATGAGTTTGAATGAACTCCGAGAGTTGGTGATTGACAGGGAGGCCTGACATGCTGTGATGCATGGCGTCGCAAACAGTCGGACACAACAGAGCAACTGAACTAAACTGAACTGAACACCCATTTATTAGCTCACAGTTCTGTAGGTCAGAAGTCCAGGTGGCCTCAACTGGATTCTCTCTGGAGAATCTCGCAAGACTGAAATCAAGCTGTCAGCTTGACTGGGCTCTTACCTAGAGACTCTGGGGAAGAATCTTATTTCAAGGACATTCTGTGGTTGACAGAATCTAGTTCCTTGTGGTTGTAGGAATAATGTTCCCATGTTTCTGGCCAGAGGTCATTGTCAGTTCCCAGAAGTTGCTCTCCAAGTCCTTGCACCTTAAGCTCTTGCTGCTGCTGCTAAGTCGCTTCAATCGTGTCCAACTCTGTGCAACCCCATAGTCGGCAGCCCACCAGTCTCCCCCATCCCTGGGATTCTCCAGGCAGGAACACTGGAGTAGGTTGCCACTTCCTTCTCCAATGCATGAAAGTGAAAGTGAAGTCACTCAGTCGTGTCCAACTCTTCATGACCCCATTGACGGCAGCCCACCAGGCTCCTCCATCCATGGGATTTTCCAGACAAGAGTACTGGAGTGGGGTGTCATTGCCTTCTCCACTTAAGCTCTTAACAGCATGTCAAATCCTTCTTTTGCTGGGAACCTCTCTAATTATCCCTTGTGCTACGTGGTGGAGAAAATACCCAGCTTTTAAAGAGTTCCTCTGATTAGATTAGGCCTGCCTGGGTGGTCTCTTTATCTTAAGGTCAACTGATTAGCAACCTTAATTACAATCTGAAAAATCATTTTGCTCGGTCACATAACACAATTGCAGGAGGAACAACAGGTGTAAAGATCACGGGAGAAATGAATTCTTCCATACCTACTATGCCCTTACTATCATATCAAAATACATTTCAAATGGAACTATTTCATTTTTCCTTGGAAGTTGAAAGAAGCTTTTGCCACTTTACAAGAAGAAACAAAGAAACTAAATTTCTTTGTCTATAAAAGGACAGATTTTGTCCTAGCTGAGTGACTAGTTAGATAGATAAGAAAGAAATTCATATGAGTCTAAGGGAAAAAGACAGAGAAGGCAATGGCACCCCACTCCAGTACTCTTGCCTGGAAAATCCCATGGACGGAGGAGCCTGGTAGGCTGCAGTCCATGGGGTCGCTAAGAGTCGGACACAACTGAACGACTTCACTTTCACTTTTCATTTTCCTGCACTGGAGAAGGAAATGGCAACCCACTCCAGTATTCTTGCCTGGAGAATCCCAGGGACAGGGGAGCCTGGTGGGCTGCCCTCTATGGGGTCGCACAGAGTTGGACATGACTGAAGCGACTTAGCAGCAGCAGCAGCAGCAGCAGCAAGGGAAAAAGAATAGAAGAGACTTTCATTTCTGGTAATGTGGTCAAATAAGTTCCTTCTATTAACTCGCTACTGAAATAACTAAAATCTACAGTGAAGTAACTGAACTATATGTCTGTATCTATACCTATATACTAATCTGTGAAGCTACTTGAAAGAAAGGAATCAGTGGAGCCCAGAAATGAAATAAAATGAAGAATGATGAGGAATTAAGTTCCAAGTGAAAATAACTCTGAGAATGTCTGCCAAACCTTAGACTACTTTAGCTTTTACTTTGATGGTTATGTGGGCTTAGCTTTGAGAAAAAGCATGGGAACTGGTCAGTGCAAGAAATCTAATAAGAGATACTCATGAAAATAGTACTCTAGAAGACTATACTATTATTGTAAGAATGAATTAGAAACAGACCCTAATTTCCACAAGGAAATCAATTTTGTCACAGAGTAAGAGGACAAAGTTCCCTGAGGACTCATAATCACAAATTGGTCCTACCTTGGGTTTGGCATTCTAATTCATGCTACACATGGGCCAAAAAACCTTAAGCATCATCCCAGAGGATCGTGATGCCTTCATGCATCTAGCAGAAGAAAATCTGTAGCTCCTTTGAAAGACTCAGCTTAAACCCAAGCTTCCTGCTAAATGGGAAGGAAATCTAAAAAGGAGTAGATATATGTATAAATGTCATGTACATGTATAACTGCCACTTTGCTGTATAGCAGAAACTACACAACATTGTAAAGCAACTAAAATACAATTTAAAATATCATGCTTTTTATGAGATGATGGCTTTACTACTCAGTTTGTATTTGAATCAGATAGTGTCTGTTTGTAGTAGAAGGCATACAAGGATATGTATTGCATTATTCCTGATAATGGAGAAAAACTGAAAGCAAACTTAGATGTCTAATAGTTAAATGTGTAGTGCACATATTTGTAAAATTGCTTTATTTAAAAAAAAAAAAAGATTTTCTGGGTTAAATAAAGTTCCTTAGAAAATGAACAATCCAGAGTGAAGAAACACAGAACAAGTAAGGAAATAAGACAACTATGAGTAAAACAAACAAACAAAAAAACCTCAACAGTCTCATTTAATGGAAATTCTGATGATATTGATAAATAGAGATAAATCTAAACAAGCAATGTTTGATAAAGCAGTAATAACAAAAGTAAAATCTAACTTAGGAGGGGCCAGGGAATCCCATTAGAATGAATATCCTGACTCAAAATATACAAATGACTGGGAGGAGATGATTAAAGTTAAGGTCCTAAATTCATAATCGGCATAACGATTGTTATTCTCAAGAATTATTCAATTAATTGGTTTATTTGCTCTTTTCCTATCCTGGCTTCCCTGGTGGCTCAGACGGTAAAGCGTCTGCCTGCAAAGCGGGAGACCCGAGTTTGATTCCTGGGTCAGGAAGATCCCCTGGAGAAGGACGTGGCAATCCACTCCAGCACTCTTGCCTGGAAAATCCCATGGACGGAGGAGCCTGATAGGCTACAGTCCATGGGGTCGAAAAGAGTCGGACACAACTGAGCGACTTCACTTTCACTTTCCTATCCTTGATGAATGTGCTGCCATCCTTCTCATCCTATCAGGGTATTTTTCTGGGAAGAACGGATGACTCAACCAGAGAGAGAGAGAGAAAGGATATCAACACTTATTAATTCCAGATTACTTTAGACCTCCTTTTTCTTCCAAGCTCTATACTTTGACAAAAATCACTGTGGAACTCTCAAAATCTATAGCACCCAAGGATTAGATTTGTACTAATGAATGAGCATCTAGGCCTGGTTCTAAAATGAATGCCAAATCTTCATAGAAAGAGGATGAATTTTTCCACAAATACTTAAGTCAATACAGCTAGATTCTATTTTGAACTCTGCCAGTCATTAGCTCAGTGGACCTAGTACTAAACAGCCAGGCACTTGTTTCCTCATTTAAAGAATAGATGCTGGAGGGGGTGTGGAGAAAGGGGAACCCTCTTACACTGTTGGTGGGAATGTAAACTAGTACAACCACTGTGGAAAACAGTATGGAGATTCCTTAAAAAATTGCAAATAGAACTGCCTTATGACCCAGCAATCCCACTGCTGGGCATACACACCAAGGAAACAAGAATTGAAAGAGACACATGTACCCCAATGTTCATCGCAGCACTGTTTATAATAGCCAGGACATGGAAACAACCTAGATGTCCATCAACAGATGAATGGATAAGCAAGCTGTGGCATATATACACAATGGAGTATTACTCTGCCATTAAAAAGAATAAATTTGAATCAGTTCTAATGAGATGGATGAAACTGGAGCCTATTATACAGAGTGAAGTAAGCCAGAAAGAAAAACACCAATACAGCATACTGACACATATATANCAGGATGCTTGGGGCTGGTGCACTGGGATGACCCAGAGAGATGATATGGGGAGGGTGGTGGGAGGGGGGTACAGGGTTGGGAACTCATGTACACTTGTGGTGGATTCATGTCAAAAATGTATGGCAAAACCAATACAGTATGGTAAAGTTTAAAAAAAAAATTCAAAAAAAAAAAAAGTTTATATCCAGTAACAACGCACCAGGCACTTTTTTCAGCACTAGAGACAGAGCAGTTTTAAAATACACAAGCCCTGCCCTTGGAGGGGAGGGGCTAACATTCTAGGACAATAGCTGGATGAAATAACTCTCTTGCGTGTTAGATCATATGGGTTATAAAGAAAAATAAGGGAGAATCACTCGGGGATGTAGAGAGGTGGCACATCTTAATTACATTCAACATTTGACACTTAAGAAGTGTCAGGGAAAATAAAGATTTAGTTTTCTGGAGTCCTCTTAGCCTTCCACCAGAGACCTATGCTGTCTAGTTTAGCAGCCACTGGTCACGGTGATATGGATGAGTAGCTACTTCTCATGGAGGTGTGCTGGCAGAGGAAAATACCCACTAGATTTCAAAAACATCGTAGGAACAAAAGAATGTAAAATATCGTAATAACTGTGTATACTGAATACATTTTTATATGGTATTTGGATATATTGGGTTGATAACCTATAATCTTAAAATTAATTTCAGTGCTTTTAAAAGTATCTCTTAAATACGACTACCAAAAATTTTTAAGTTACAAATATGGCTTTCATTGTATCTCTATGGGCAGCACTGTTCATTTCAAATGTCCATTTTAACTGAGTGCAGAATGGAGAGGAAGGAAGACGCAGGGAAAATATGAAGACACAGCTTAATAGGGAGACATTGGGTTCTAATCTTCCACTTACTAGCTATGTGACCAGCTCATAGATAATTACCCCTCTATTTCTGTTTTCTAAAAGGTAATGAGTAATATTTAAAATAAATTGAAAGAGACACATGTACCCCAATGTTCATCGCAGCACTGTTTATAATAGCCAGGACATGGAAACAACCTAGATGTCCATCAACAGATGAATGGATAAGCAAGCTGTGGCATATATACACAATGGAGTATTACTCTGCCATTAAAAAGAATAAATTNAAGTAATATTTACTGTAAAGAGAGGTTGTAAAGGAGAAATGGATCCATGTAAGGTGTTTAGAATAGTGCCAAGCATGCAACTGTTTCCTCTTATTAAATATTATTTTTGGAAAAAGTGATCGTACAAATAACCCTTGGCGTTTGTAGTGCATGTGAGTGGTGTATCAGAAAATGTCACGACTTTGGATCAGACAGCCCTGGAGGCAGGGAAGCCAGAGAAGGAGCATGGAGAGGAGGAGCATGCCTGAGGAACACAGGTGCACATCTCAGGTCTGCTGAATTTTAATCGCAGCGTGACCTCATGCAAGTGGCTGACTTTTTCTCAAGTCTCAGTTGCCTCATCTGTAAAATATTTATTTTGAAGAGCAGTTTAAGAAACCGTTGAAGCAGTATAAATGAAAAACCCCTGGGGCAACAGGCAGGTCAATAGATGACAAAATGATGACAAACCCTGGATGAATTTTATTCTTTGCGTTGTACAAACTAACTGAGGATAATGATTATAATGCTCAAGAGAGTACTATTTCAACGTTTTATCAAGCCTTTAAGCTCCTCCACATGCAACTGATACTCTCATTTTTACTCACTGTTAAAAGTACCTCCAAGAATATTTATTAAGCAACCCTGTTAATTTGCAACCCAATGCTACTAGAAGAATATAACATTCCTTGAAAACCTCTCTTCTGTTACTTCAGAACAGTCTTCCATGGAGGGTATCTTTCTCTTCCATTTAAACTACTGAGACTATACTGATTCTTTTTCTCTTCTTCTATGCAAGCATTTAATTTTTAAAAAATCTTTTCCCCAGAGTCTGCAGCCTAGACAGCTGAGAAATGGCAGGGATGTTAAACACAAGTGAAGGGAAGATTGACTTTTATCTGGCGGAAGTGAGTACACAGGGGACAGCAAGTTTCACAAGTAGCTCCATCCTTACCAAGGCGAACTCTGGCCCCGTCTCATTTCACGGGGGCAGAAGCGTAGCCACGGTAGGTTGGGGATCAGGACACCTGACTCTAGTCCCAGCTGGCTGACTTGTTTACTCTATGGCAAATGGGAAAACCACCGACAACCCTGGACTTCTTGTCTGCAAATTACGTAAAAGCTATTTTCAACAGAAATGTTTGGGATAAAATGCTCTAAAAGGTTTTAAAAAGTTTGTTAAAGAGCATAGGACTGTGTCTCTCACAATGGGCTGTCATGAGAAGGGAGGAGAGTCTCATATTCTTTTCCAAATTCCTTTTTTTCTAAAGTGCACTTCAGCGATCACTGTAGGTGTGTTCTTTCCCCTTTTCTTCGCTCTGAGTGTTTTGTTCCTGACACTTTCTGAGGTCAAATACTGGAAGAGAATTGAAGGTAGGAAAAAACAAAAATGAAATAGTGTCCTTAATGGAAAACTTCAGTTAAAAACAACCCAAGTAAACTTGTCTATAAGACTCCATGCAAAATTTGACTAATATGAGAAAACTAGCATTAGAAAGGTCCATCACGTCTCTCGAGCACCTTTGTTTTCAGGTGGAACTAACTAAAGGCCCTTTTGTCTCTCTCCATAGTGAGTATCTACTTTGTGTCATGGGCACAGTGCTGGGTGTAGGCGACAAAACAGGGAATAATTTCAGTAGAGACCTTGCCTGCCAGAATCTGAAGCAGAGATGGATGGGATGAACACACAACGGCCCCTGTAATTAAATTAATTACAATGGGAAAAAGTGGTATGCACACACACAAAAGTAACAAAACCTTTAAAAAGCCTTAAAGACCTGGAGAAGAACTCTTTCCCAGCAATTTCTCGAGAATGGAGTTTTGTAACCTCTGCTATGATGAACAACTTGCAAAGGTAAGAGCAGCTTGCTTTTTATTTGACAGCATTATATGTTTTTACTCTCGGGTTATCTTTTGGGAATGATGAAAGGAAGATGGTCCTCTTTTCTAGTTGTAAGAGTCCTTCAAATATTGATGACAGCTCCAAATAAGATTAGTGTACATGCTTAAAACCTGATGCATAACATTAATACAGCCTAACATGTATTGCTTTGAACTCATATCAAAAAATAGTACTGAACTTTTGCAGAGATAAATGGCCTCTATTTTCCCTACAAAGCATTAGCAATAGCTCCAACAAAAGTCAAAATCTTTTCAGTATCTTAGTCAAAGTGATCAAACAAGACCCCTGAAAGGGAAAGAGCTATTCATCCATATCAAAACACAACACTACCACGTTAGAAGAAACGGCACATGCATGCACAAACATTTATTACCTGTCTCCTTTTCTGCTGGGCCTAAAACATAAGAGAAGAAAATTAAGGAGGAAAGCAAAGTGTATCCATGTCGCTCACTTGCATAATGTAAAAGCAAAGAAATCAGCCCACTTCCTATTTCTAACTTAAAGTTGAGTTTGTTCTTGGTCTGACCCTAAGTATGAAACAAAACTCTTTATTTTTGAAGATACAAAAATAGAGGGGAAAGGGACAAAATGAAAAGCATAAAAGTTTTCCTTATCTAATAAGCATGCCTTTTTTTTTTTGGAAAAGAGACTGCTCAGCAGTCCTACCTGACAAGATTTCTAACATCCCTTTTCTAGAATGTTCTGAGAGGGATGACTCCAGAAAGGAACAGGTGGGAGAATTCCCTGTTCCCACCCCACTGGATCCTATTTTAGGCTTTTCTCTAACACAGACTTGTTTTTGTGTGTGATTCAGAAGAGTAACCATTTCTTTCTGATCACATTGTTAATGTGTTTATTTAGTTGATTAATGAAAGAAGCCCATGGTTCTGTATAAAAAGAAGAAAGTTTTCATTTGTCCATATTAAAATGGACTCTACAACTAGAAAATACATACAGAAACAAAATTAAAAATATATGGCATATTTTTTCAATATTGTTGGATAAGGTAATGGTCAAAAATATTAATTAAAATAGTAAAGACCAAAAGGATTCTCAAAGTTTTTTTGTACAGGGGTCATAATATTTGGATAAAACAATCTTGTGTTTGCTTAGGTTATCCACAAGTTTTTTCTCTTTGCCAAACTTGAAAGTTTTAGTATCCCTATTTTTATATAAATTCTTTCAATCCATGTTCACAAAACCCAATATTCCCAAAACATGAAAATTGTTTGGATGAGTATTCAAAATGTGAAAACCAATCTGTTTCTACTTTCCCCAAATGATCTAATATTCTTCGCTTTTGCTTTAACACAACATGATATCATAATTAATGATGTTAAACTGGTAACTAAGGAGGTCTCATGTTGTTACTCTCGTGATATAATATTGGTTGCTATAGTGATGGGATGGCTTTTTTGTTAATCACTCAGGAGGTTGGTTATCATGTGCTCGTTAGAAAGCCTTATCAGGGTTGGAGAGAAAAAAGGATATAACACAGCCAATTATAATCATCTATTTTATCGTCCCAATTTTGATGAATCTATCATAATATCAACTAATAAACTTATAATTCATTAAGTACACTTTTATATTAGAAGTTACTAAATTTTTTTCTAATGGACAATTATTTTTTATTTTTAGAGATAACTATTTAACACCATAAACTTTTTCTTCCCTAAGTTAAAGCTACATGTATTACACAAACTAGTTTTATGATAATTAGAGAATCTACGGTCGTTTTTATTGCTTTTAATTATATCAGTCAAAGGCCAGTTAGATAAGAGCTGATTGTGTGACTTAGCCACAAATTTCAATCTATGTATTTCTAAGTATCTTAAACCTTAATGAAGAAAATGAATAATTATCCTTAATGAATAAAACCTGAAGAAAGAGAAAAAATGCACAATCCTCTCAAGAGATCTAATCTTACAAATGCATCAATATATTGTAAGCAATTAAAAGTTGCAAGGACATTCTCACCATAATCAACAAGTTTCCTCTTTTCTCTGAGAGATGCTGCAGAAGCGAAAATGAAATTATGTAACATGACACCAAGAATGAATACACTGCCCATCCTTTAAATGTTAGACATACTCACTGTAATGTCAAAAAATACAACCCATGAAAACACGTTTTGGTTTCTTCAAAACTCAAAATAAGAACAAAGGACAACTTAAGCACGAATCCCGGGTCTTTCATTCAAGCAGAGTCCCAGGAGGCATATTAAAGCAATGAATAGGAAAAAGCTCTTCAGTTCACCAGCTGAGATTTTAATGAGACATTTCCCTTTGCCATGGCACAGGTTTGTTCAGGGAAGGAAAGGACTTCTCACAGAAAATGCAGTTAATAGGCATTGTTGGCTCTCACGGCCACTTCAGCAATTGCTCACTGCACTGACCTTCTATTTTGGCGTATTCTGTGAGTCTTGTGTAATTGATCAAGGCAGCTTTCTCAAGACATTTTCTGACCACTTTTTTCACCTCTTCTGCTGGTATGGGAGTGGCAATATCTTTCATTAAAACCTAGAGAGAGAAAGAGAAAGACAGAGACTGTATAGAGTATGAAAAGCAAGTACACAAATTGTCCTAAAAGTTGTTAGTAGGAAGGGGTCCTAGGTAGCCTCGGGGGAGGCAATGAGTAGGCACTTCACAAGTGGGAAGGAATCTCTGAGTCTTGGCTCCTCCTGTCTAAGCCTCCTGTAAGGACATCAAAAACTCCCTTAGGCCAAGCTACCATTCAGGGGTGACCGTCACTTTTCCTCCAGGGAAGCACAGAGCCACTAGAGCAGCTGTTTTGGATGAGGGTTACGGTCCTTGGGACGAAATTTTTGTCCTCGTACAGAGTTTACCTTGTACATCCTTGATTTAAAAGCCTTAAATATTTGCAGCAATATACGTGAAAATACAAATGCCATTAAAATAAGCATTATTTACAGACTACAAAAATCAAGATCTCTACTCCTACTAATAGTGCTTTATTTTGATCTGCTGGAGGCTGAGGTGGGGGAGGTGGGGGAGGTGGGCTTCTTTGTTTTAGTGAAATGAAAGGACTATTATATGTCAAAACAAAAGGAAGCTTTCTGAAATTAAAAAAAAAAAACTGATTACTTTCCTAAATTATTATTATGGGTTCCTAAATTATACTTTTGGATTTTCCATTTACAAGTATTACTGTTGGCAAATGGAAAGTGCAATTATACCCAGAATTCAAAATATAACTCAGTTAAGTACTTTTATAATGACTCCTTGACAGTTTTCCTTAAAACTTTCCTGTGATAAAAAAAAAAAAAACCTGCTTACAGTAATTATACAATTAGTTAAACTCTATCTTCCCTATAAGTAATGTGATTTTTCTTGCTTTGCTTCCATTCAAATTCTACAAAATACAGGTACAGCAAAATCTTAACATAAAGAAGACAATACTTTTGTAAGTGTTCTTACTATTCTGTCTTTCACTTTGAAAAAATATGAAAAGAACATGAAGACATCCATTTCATGCTTCATTATTTCATTCTATTTTGACCAGCCTCGGCACTAAGGATTTTATAATCTCAAATTCATTCAGTTATTCTAGCACTGGTGATCCTTGACGACATGTTTTCATCTTGTCAGGCAAGATTTCCTTCTGAAAACAGCAAACTTTATCACTTAAAACTTTCCTTTCCTATCAAATTAAAATTTCTCATATTCTCATATTAAAAATCTTTAACACACTGACATATATTTGGCACTTTAACTAGAAAACTGCACATTAGACTCTCTATTGCCACACAAAAAAAATCCTTCTGCCTACAGTTAAAGCATTAGCAAGCGCTATTCTTTTTAATGTGCTTACTACTAAAATTTAACATTAATTTTACTATTAGACTTTCCCCATGGTGCCAAGCTTTCAAATAACAGTAACAGCTTTAAAATTAGAACACCTGTATCTAGGCTTAAAAGCACGCAGTATTTCATAGTATCTAGAAGCTGGACACTGTCTGAAGTGTGTGTGGGGAAACTGAATCCCCTTTCCTGGAGAAGTAAAGATAAAGGACTGGCAAGTGCAAAAGGGAGGCACAACATATGTTTCATGCTTCCTCCCCATGTTTATTCAAGGCATCGTAAATATCAACAATTCACAGGCAGATTTTATTTTTCTAAGATGTCAGTAAGTACAGACATGAAAATGAAGAAATAGCCCTTGCCATTTCCTCAATTCAGTAAGAGACACGATCATTTACTATAATTGAAATAAAAGTCACTGTTCATTCTGCCACCTGTCAGTGTAGGACATGAGGGCATCTCTGCTATTACTAACTCTTCCCTGCTGGGGGAAGGAAAGTAGCTCTGCCATGGAAACCAGCACATAGCCAGGCTGCGCTGGGTACCCAGGATGGGATGCTGTTCTAAAACCCAGAGCTGCCTTTAAAGACTTTTGTCTCACCAACAATACCTTAATGCATAGGATAAAATGAAAACTATGAAAAGTCTGAGTTACATGCAGCTTTTAGTATTATAAAAATTCTAGTAAAATAATTGTGACAATAATATTCACAGTGATCAAGGATAAGACAGAGATAGATAACACTAATCTGTGTTCCAAAGATCTCACTACAGTCATCAGTTCTACATCTCCTCTCCTAAACTCTTAAATCACTGAACACTGTCTCCCCTTTTTGCTTTTCAGAGAGGTGCGAATAAATAACGCATTACCTGGAATTTCTTGAGCAGAAAAATCAGTAAGAACAAGTGCTCTGAAGTCAACAAATCAAGACCTGAATAATCAAATCATGAGACAGAGATGATCGCTAGATATACTTTTTAATGTGCATAAGGAATAAAACTTGTCCACATTACTCAGCTGCTAGTTTCCAACTAGCATGTGAACAGTTTTATAGATAGATGAAATGATACTTCCCTTTCTTACCTAATCTACCACAAAAAAAGCAGTGGAGAATATACTTTCATTAAAAAATGATTTTTAACATGGACATAAAGCCTTATTTGCTGTTTACTTTTCATATACTTATATACTTTCATGACTTCTATGATCATCAATTTCTGTCATTTGTGAATTCAAAGTAACACATAAATTGAATTGAAATAAATCTTGAGAGAAATTAAGAAATGATATGTGTGTGAATATTAAATGCCGAGAACGCTTACAGATATGAGGAATATGACAGGTAGAAGTACAAATAAGGGGGATAATAAAAGACAGCTGGACAGTCTGAGAAACAGATGATTATATTAAACTGAAATAAAAAATGACTATTTCCTGAGGGCGTGGAAAAGAGGTGGGAAAAATGGATATTACCAAAATGACGCTATAAACTCAGGATGGCAGTGGTGTAGGCTTCAGAAAGGTTTTGGAGAGGAAAAGGAGGAAACAGAAGAATTTGAATGTAGTAAGAAAAAGTGAGAAACTGATGAAATGCAACAAACCTAGACGATATCACACTCCTAAGGAATGGGGCCGGCCGCCTAGTTCAATAACTACACAGCAATTGAGAATGCAAATAGTACTTACAAAGTAATGTTCAAACATACCCTTTCAAGTAATGAAAGTGTAGCTTTCAGTGCACCCTCAGGTCGTCCAAAGGGAAAACAGTATCTTTCAAAAAAGGAAGAACAAAAGAGTGAAACATGTAATATCCAAGAATGCTAAATAATTCCCTTTTCCATTACCTGACATTATTGGACAGCAGTAAAACGTGGTTAAAAGGGCACTGAGCCATGCAGGAGATTTTTAACTGTTGAAATTTATATAGTCCCATGATTTAAATGTCTTAAAACAGTAAAGGTATAAACTGTGATGAAAAAGATTCTCAGGTTTTGGTGATACAGGTACATCGAAAAACATGGTAATCAAAGCAGAATCTCTAAGGTCCTGTAAAGGAAACTTAAAATGCATTTCCTTCTAATTTCTTGTTTAAGTTTTGTTATTCAAATTCTGTGATAATATAAAATCATTTCCCCCACTTCCTCGTGTATGTATGTGTGATTTTAAGATGGAAACCCACACCACGTATCTGACTTCTGTGGGAAGCAAGGTCACGGCTCCCAGCCTTTCCTCATATTTGCCAGTCTCCGCTGGTGTCACTGCATCAACCCACCCACCCCACCCCTCCCGCNTGAGTCAGCTCTTTGCATCAGGTGGCTAAACTATTGAGTTTCAATGTCAACATCAATCCTTCCAGTGAACACCCAGGACTGATCTCCTTTAGGATGGACTGGTTGGATCTCCTTGCAGTCCAAGGGACTCTCAACAGTCTTCTCCAATACCACAGTTCAAAAGCATCAACTCTTCTGTGCTCAGCTTTCTTTATAGTTCAACTCTCACATCCATACATGACCACTAGAGTGGGTAGCCTCTCCCTTTTCCAGGGATCAAACCCAGGTCTTTTCAACCCAGGGATCAAACCCAGGTCTCCCACATTGCAGGTGGATTCTTTACCAGCTGAGCCACAAGGGACACCCAGGTGAAAGTGAAAGTTACTCAGTCATGTCTGACTCTTTCCGACCCAGGCCAGAATACTGGAATGGGTAGCCTTTCCCTTCTCCAGGGGATCTTCCCAATGCAGGGACTGAACCCAGGTCTCCCACACTGTAGGCAGATTCTTCACCAGCTGAGCCACAATGGAAGTCTGTACAGTTAGGGGAATTAAAGGGCCTCTTCATCGTCTCCCACCTCTTAGGAATCATTGTTATTCATTGTCTTACATTTACTAGCTTGAAAAGCATTTTTTCCCCACATATTTTGTCATTTAAAAATCGTTTCAGGTGGAAGGTAACTATCATTCCATTATTCCATCTTGGATGTAAAGTTGCTTTCTTTAAAGACCACTTTGTACCACCCTAAACATAATTTCGGTTCCTCCTACACTTCTGATGCAGTTACATAATTTCTGTGGGTTAGATCTAAATTCACTATCTACATTAATTATATAAATGTCCTAGATAACTGAGATGTATTTAAAATGATTACTTTCTATGTGCCACTATTTTGTTTTTAATTAATACTTTGCTAAATTTGTCTCTTTTAACTTCATTTTTATATACTTAGTTTAATACAACTCCTCTTATCATGTTAAAATATCTCTTTGGTTCTGTTACTTTGACCTACTTGAAGAATTTTCTGACCTGCTCTGGTCAGAACTATTTCCTTTCTAGGTCCAACTCCTCTTTGGGAGTCTCTACTAGCTACCACTATGAAAGTCCTTCCTCTCTCACATTGATTTCCTGTTGCAGGCATCTTAATTCTCCCTCTTTGTCTTCTCCTTTGTCTTGGTAAATTTCATTCTCCAGAAAGGGAATATGGGAAGCACGTGTTTTCAAAGTATCATTATTTTATGATATCCTGAAAATATCATTATACTACCACTACCCTTAATGGTTTCCCTGGTGGCTCAGACAGTAAAGTGTCTGCCTACAGTGGGAGACCTGGGTTCGATCCCTGGGTGGGGAAGATCCCCTGGAGAAGGAAATGGGAACCCACTCCAATACTCTTGCCTGGAAAATCCCATGGACGAAGGAGCCTGGCAGGTTATAGTCCATGGGGTGGCAAAGAGTTGAACACGATGGAGCAACTTCACTTTGTTTTCTTTCTACCCTTAATGGAGACATTTACTAGCATAGAATTTTAGGCTGGAAATAATTTTTTTTCTCAGAATTGTGAATTCACTGATGCATTGTTTTCTGAATATCAGTACTGCTCCTCCCGTCAAAATGAAAGCTAGAGAAAAGGATCATTTAAAAAAATTTGTTCACTGCCTGGCACATAGTAGGCTTTAATAAGTTATTGTATGTATCAATGTAATCTTTTAAGTTATCACATAAGATGTTAATTTTAGGTGAACCTGGAAGATGCATATACAGGAACTTTCTGTCCTCTGCAGTACTTCTGTAAATATAAAATAATTTCAAAATAAAATATTAAATAAATGTACAAAACAAACAAGAAGCTGTTGTAGAATAAATCACTGTTGAGAAGTAATTTTGATTCTTTTTTGTGCTTTAGGATCCCCACTTTTATGTCCAAGATTGTGAAAATTCATAAGAACATACTCTAATGAGTGTCTATTTTAATTCATTGTGCTTGGTATTCAATGAACTCTTTTAACCTGAACACTTATGTCTCTTAATTCTGGAAAATTGTTTCAAATAACTTTATTGATAATTTCCTGCCTTCAGCCTTAACTGTTTCTGGAATTCCTATTATTTATGATGATGAAATCATGGGAGAAATATCAATAACCTCAGATATGCAGATGACACCACCCTTATGGCAGAAAGTGAAGAAGAACTAAAGAGCCTCTTGATGAAAGTAAAAGAGGAGAGTGAAAAAGTTGGCTTAAAGCTCAACATTCAGAAAACTAAGATCATGGCATCCAGTCCCATCACTTCATGGCAGATACATGGGGAAACAGTGGAAACAGTGGCTGACTTTATTTCTTGGGGCTCCCAAATCACTGCAGATAGTGACTGCAGCCATGTAATTAAAAGACACTTATTCCTTGGAAGGAAAGTTATGACCAACCTAGACAGCATATTAAAAAGCAGAGACATTACTTTGTCAACAAAGATCCGTCTAGTCAAGGCTATGGTTTCTCCAGTGGTCATGTATGGATGTGAGAGTTGGACTATAAAGAAAGCTGAGCNTAAAAGACACTTATTCCTTGGAAGGAAAGTTATGACCAACCTAGACAGCATATTAAAAAGCAGAGACATTACTTTGTCAACAAAGATCCGTCTAGTCAAGGCTATGGTTTCTCCAGTGGTCATGTATGGATGTGAGAGTTGGACTATAAAGAAAGCTGAGCGCAGAAGAGTTGATGCTTTCGAACTGTGGTGTTGGAGAAGACTGTTGAGAGTCCCTTGGACTGCAAGGAGATCCAACCAGTCCATCCTAAAGGAGATCAGTCCTGGGTGTTCACTGGAAGGATTGATGTTGAAATTGAAACTCAATAGTTTAGCCACCTGATGCAAAGAGCTGACTCATTGGAAAAGACCCTGATGCTGGGAAAGATTGAGGGCAGGAGGAGAAGGGGATGACAGAGGATGAGATGGTTGGATGGCATCACCGACTCAATGGACATGGGTTTGGGTGGACTCCAGGAGATGGTGATGGACAGGGAGGCTGGCATGCTGTGGTTCATGGGGTTGCAAAGAACCGACACCACTGAGTGACTGAACTGAACTGAATGATGAAACACCTAAGCAGATCCTTCATTTATCCTGTCTTCGTAGAGCTGTTCCTCAGTATCTGTGGGGGATTGATTCCAGGATCCCCATGGATGTTAAAATCCACAGATAATCAATTCCTTTATATAAAATGGTGCAGTACAATCAGCCCTGTATACGTGCAGATTCAACTAATCCAGATCGATAGAGCCAGGGATGTGAAACCTTAGGACAGGAAGAGCGAACTGTATTCCTATTTTCCTATCCTCACTCTCCTACTTTTTCGAAGGTTTCATTAACTTAATTTCTCAGTAGTGTGTACGTATTGTTTGTGTCATCAGCATCAATTTATAAGAGCTCTTATTTTTCCATAAGATTTGTTTTTTAATCTTGTTTTTGTTTTATAAATACTCTATATTCTCAAATCTCTCTGAATATATTAATAATAGATTCCCACCACCTCCTCCACCATTTTCCCCCCCATATAGTCTGTTTTTTCCCCCAAGTTGCTGTTTTGTATTACTTGTTTGGGCTTTGAGTCCTACAGAAAATACTTTCCTCAAATATCTGAAGCCTTACCTTGGCTGTCTGATCATTTTTGAAACTTTATTATTAAATAACTGAACAGAAGCTATACACACCTAGGTGGGTATGTGTATACTGTGGTCTCTGCTGACAGGGACTAGAGCTGAGCTGTTTTGTGGGAGTCTTTATTTTTCACAGCTTTAGGTCTTTTCTCTTGGGCTAGTCAGAGTCCCAGGGGAAGGCACTTTTAATATGTATGGAAGGTGTAAGCCTGTTTGCCTGGCTGCCAGCATTTTGGATGCCAAGTGCGTGAGTTGGAAGAAGGCTGTGATTCTCAGATTTCAGAATAAACATTTATTTAATCCCCACGTTTCTACATAATCCCAAACTCCAACTGCGCCTGTTTCCTCCCCTCCTCCACCTCAGCCCAGGTACCCTCTAATTTTACCCTCTCTAGGGAAAAAACCTGCAGTGCTCTGCTAGGGAAGGGGAGGGGCAGCAGCCTAGCTGATGAGTTAGAAAAGAGATCTGGGGATCTCAGTGTGTCTTAAGCAGATTTACAGCAAATCGTCCTAGTCTTAATTTCCAGGAGGGTTTACAACTGGCAGTTCCAAATGTTTTGGTGATTATATGACATAAATCAGATTGCCTCTTTCTTTTCCCCTACTTCCAGTTTATGATCCAGTTTTTCGTGGGTGGCTAAAGGAGATACCACCCATTCATCTGACTTCCACATTTTAAACTTTTTTTTTTACATTTTTTCCTCTTTTATTCTTGTCTTTGTAGGTTTCTATCTTCTGAAAAACACTGTTCTGTTGTTTTGGTTAGGTTCTGTTAGGAAGCTGAGCCAGACATGCATTTAACCTGCTGTCTTTAACCAGAAGTCCCTCATTTATGTTTAATTTAATTTGCCTTCTTTATCTGTGTCTTTGAAATTCATTTCTGAAACACAGTTGGGCCTGAATAAATTTTTTATGCAAGAGCTATTAATAGTGCTCTGGTTACTTCTTTAGTGTGAGTTGATAGGTAATTTATGTTCTCTCTAAATTTTAATGTATTGATAAATGGCTAAGGAAGATCATTTGATAGAATCCTTAGGAAAATCTTGATGGATAATTTAAATATGCTTCCAAACTTGTCTATATGGAAACCTTAAATTTCCTCTGTTTTATTTTAACCTCATTTCCTCTCATCCAGTTTTCTATGGACTCAGGAAAAACAAAACTCATAAAATTTATACAAACTGTACATATATCAAAAGGGAATATAAAAGTCAGCCCCAAATATCTAGAGCAGTTTGGTTTAGCTCTTATCTTTAGTACATCAAAGAAATAAAAATGAAAAAGAATTTGAGTAGATCTTTACAGACTTTACACAGAAAAGTAGAGAAATAAAACCGTAAGAGAGAGGAAATGAATACAATAAATGATGTGGGCAATAGTCATTCTGCTGGCTCAGATGGTAAAGAATCTGCCTGCAATGCAGGAGACTTGGGTTCGATCTCTGGGTCAGGAAGATCCCCTGGAGGAGGAAATGGCAACCCATTCCAGTATGCTTGTCTTGAAAAAATCCCATGGACAGAGGAGCCTGGCAGGCTATAGTCCACGGGGTCGTAAAGAGTCGGACACAACTGAGCAACTAACACTTTCACACTTCACAACTCCTACTGTGGTGGTGGGCCCCTGGTGGGCTGGTTCTGACTAGGCTGACTCAATCATGGTGGTCCCATGGCTTGCCAGTGAGTAAGCACCTAGTGCATGGGCTTCCTCTGGCCCTGGGTTGAGTTAAGGACCAGACTTATCTGGGGCAAATGAGATATGAGAGGTGGTTTGCCAGGATTTTCTAAGGCAACTTTCCATCTTAAGAGAGAATCACAGAAAAAGAGAGCCTCTACTAGCTTCCCTTTAAACCTCCATGTATGAACGTGAGGCCAAGGAATTTCTGGTCTTGCTACCCATCTAGGGCTAAAGCTACCCCATGAAAAAAGAGAGCCATGTGAGAAACACAAAGAAATGGAGCTCTGGCTACTAAATTCAGCCTGTATTGAAGTTCACCTTATCTGAGAGCTGCGTGTAAGTGAACATATGCATCTATTTGTTTAGACCAATATGAGGTGATCTATTACTTGGACATGAGAGCACTACTACAAATAACCATGGAGACGTATAGAGTTTCTGATACAGATGTTTAACTGAATGATGAGCTGTGTCTCAATAATGCCAACAACAGAAAAACTATATATTTTCAATAAATGACATACACAATGAATATAATGCTGTCTATACAGCCTGAAAGATACTAATTTTGGCAGCAAATGCATGAGTATCTTCTGCAAATGTGTTTGCTAATGTGAATTTATTGGCCTTTTGGACAGAATAATTCTCATAATTGTCCAATAATTCTGTCTCATGCATAGCATTTCTAAATACAGCACTGAATGACTGGCCCAGGCCCAATTATCCTGACCAAGTAAATCCTCCCTTATTTACTTACCTTAAGTTGGTGGTACCAGCTCCCGCTGAAATCACTAATGCAGGTAAACAGATGAATAGCATATCCTATGATAATTTTTTCCTTCAGGATCTTTTTAAAAAATCACAGAGTCTAAGCTTTTCATATTACAAATAAGGAAACTGAGACTCAGAGCGGCCATACACCGTTCACATGGTTAAATCACAGTGTTTTCAAACTGATGAGGGCAATATTAACTACATTTATTTTTCAATACGTTCATATGAAATGATTCCAAATTACATACCCACAACATGATAGATGTGCTGTAAGATACAATACATTGACATGGCAGCATTTTATAGAATCTAATGATGAGAGTAATAGAAAAAGGCATCATTGTGATTTTGACTGTTAACTTCTATTAAGCCCTCTATAATCAGGGGAAAAAAAGGAATATTATCAAGATATTTATCTTTCATCCTGCAAATGTTTCTTAGGTCAGTACTTCATTTTTTTTGACTGAGAAACTGTGCCAGGTGCACTGTGGTCCTTATTCTCACAGAATGTAAATAAAAGGATAACTAAGGACTAAAGAAATGTATGTCCTTACTAGGTGATGGGTGACTAGGGCATAGTACAGATGATAAACAATAAAAGACTTCAGGTTTTCCACTCTCTGTTGGAATACATGAGAAAGTCTCCTTGCGTGGTGATGCAGGAGGAGGGGGTAAATGTGCCCAGAGCTGATGGAACAGCTTATGCAAAGCTGAGAAGACAGTGTGAGAGGAATGGATATTGCAGGGGGTGGGGGCTACCTAATGAGTTGTGGAAATTGAAAAGGCAGGCTGAGAAGGAGACCACAGATGGAGGAATGTGGATATCATACCTTGCAAACAATGGAGGAGAAGCTAACTGATAGTTCTTGAGCAGCAGTAGAACAACATAATCCACATTTGTAGGAGATTAGAAGATTGAGTGAATTAAGCAAGCAAACACTTGTACTAATGGAGCATATACCTGAAATGGCTTATCTGATTCTCTAAAAGGGAAGAGAGTCTTTCCTTTATCTCCTCAAATCTCTCTTTTTCTTCCACTGAAACAGTTCCAATTCCATCAGGCCTGAAACAAAAGTAGAATCAGTAATTTTAGTGATAGAAAATGAATATATTTTATATTTTTCTATTTCCCTGAAAAATCAAAATCATGAAAGAAAATGCACATTGGTTCACAGTATACATAAAGATTATGTCTACAGTGAAATTTTATTGGAGGTGTTTGCAGTCGTTTGCTCCATATTTTGACCTGGAATGAATGGAAGGCATTCATTCTCTTTTAGAGAGCCTTCAAGGCAAAGAATAACAATAAACAGTTTGCAGATTCAGAAAACAATAACTAGTCCTTGAGAATGGCAATGAAAAGTGTTTTATAGTGATACCAAACAGTTGACCAATTAAATATCCTGAATGGAATTATTATAGAGAATATACTGAACGTAAGCTAAAATGTCTTAACTGCTTCTCTTCCAAATAAAATTTGAGCTAATGAATGTTAAATTAGAGATTTAATTTTAATTGCTATAAGGAAAAGACATTTTGGATGTGTGTAGTGATTTACTGCTCTTTTTTCTGTTTAAATATAAATTAAATATAAAAATTTGAATGAAAACACACAGAGAAGAAAGTCTATGTTTCAAGATTTTTGTGCTTAACCAAATATGCTTATGAAATAAAGGTAATGACCGAACAGAAGTAGTCTTTTANCAGGATTAATCAGGTCATCTCTAACCCAAGAGTGTCATCTCCCATTTCCACAGGCCTCTTGATTGCCATTATATATTAGATCACTGATGTAGATGTGTATAAGAGACAGAATAAAGGTAATGACCGAACAGAAGTAGTCTTTTACTAAGAGATTAGAATTGAAAATATAAAATACACCTAATAGCATGGATTCAGAATTTATTCTGTATCAATTTAAATATCTGGTAGTATAGCACTCATCTAAAATTTTCAATATGTGAATTTAACTGTCTTTGTTAAAAACAGAGAAAAAGATATAGGACTTTTTCATTAACTTTACATATTTATACAGTTCAACATAATGAATCTTTCGCATTTCTTAGCACCAATCATTCTTTGTCCAATTAACATATTTTTTAATATTATATTTTAATTCCTGAAGACATCATTTGAACTTACTAATTTTTAATGTTTATGTATAAAATATGTAGAAGTGAGGATTATGAAAAAAATGGATATTAAAAATAACTTTCCCAACAAGATTTGTATTTGCTGTTCCAACTGTTTTCTACAAAAGGATCTCTGTATATGTGTGTGTGCATTTTTGATATTTATAAACTAGTCAAGTAGGATAAAAGCAATTAATTCTAAGATTATACCTGAATCAGACTGGCTTAAAGACCTTCTATTCATATCAGAAAAAACAGCTATCAGTAAGTCTGAGAATTTTATAAAACAGAGTAAATAATTTATTATTTCAGAAAGTTGTATCCTGCTTGAATTTATGCTTTGAAAATATTACATACAATTATATTTCATTCTGATCCACCAAAATGCAGTTTGAAAGTTAACTGAAAAAAAAAAACCTAATGGCAAAATATTGGTCTTTCAAAATTTTTAAGAAGAAAAAAGAAAGTCTCATTTTAAATTCTGGAGCAATGAACTACGAGCTAACCCCAATGGTTTATAATAATTTAACAATGGATTTTTTTCACATGTTTACTTTGGTGTTATTACCTATTGAGAAAATAATAGCACAAAACCCAGACTATAAGCTAAGAATGACTATTAACCAATGATCACAGAAGTTGAACTGGAGAGTTTTATCTATATAATTCATTAATTTGGGAATTTGGGTAGACGAAAACTGTTAACTACATTATGTTATTATTAATACATAGCATAAAAACTCTTACCACCAAGTTGTAGGTGATTATTTCCCTAAATACACCTATGCAAACTTGATGAAAAAGAGCAGAGCCCTTATCTTTTTTGTTCTGATGACTGACACAGCCCTTGATTTGGCTCTCTGATGGACGTCACATGATTATATTTGAGTGAATTTTACTGTTTGTTTCAACTATCCAACGAGACTAATCCACAGTGATAGACTATGTCGCCAGGTGATATGGAGGGTCACGGGGGCACATCACCTGCCTGACTGAATGGAGCCAGGGGTTCAGTCGGTAAGGAGTGAGAAAGTTAGTTAGGGGGATGTTACTGGTGTCACCTTCACTGAGATACAGACGGTTATTCATACTGAAGGGCTGTCATTTTACTGAGCTTATTACTAACTTTGGTACACATCTGACAGGTTAAATACATTTTACATTTTGGACCTGCTCTTATTCACATGTCCTTATTTTAGTGTGTATGTCAGTGAGTGAAAGTCACTCAGTGGTGTCCAGCTCTTTGCGATCCCATGGATTGTAGCCTGCCAGAATCCTCTGTCCATGGAATTCTCCAGGCAAGAATACTGGAGTGGCCATTCCCTTCTCCAGGGGAATCTTCCCAACCCAGGGATCAAACCCAGGTCTCCCACATTGCAAGTGGATTCTTTACCATCTGAGCTACAAGTAAAGATTCAATATACCAGACTATGTACTGTGGCCTTCTATATCTAAAATATTGAGGCTAAATGGCAACTTTGCTGTACTCAAGCCTCAAAGTAAAACTCCTTCTAAAATTATTCTTCCCAAGAAATGCAAATACTTCTGTGTCATTAATATCTTCTTGTCATGATTGTTATTAAAACAAACACAGCAATGATCAATGCACTGGGTACTGTGCTGTTTTATATGTATAGTAACACAGACTGAACACAGCAATCTTCTCTCTAGTCCCCAAGAGAGGAGGCTACTGAGGCTCACGGAGGTTGGGTGACTTCCTTAAGGTCACACAGCTTCTAAGGACAGGAGCCTGGACTTGAATCTAGGTCTCTTACATTCCAAATCCAGGGCTTTTAGTGCTCATGCATTATTGTCTTTCTTCTTCTTCTTTTTTTTTTTTTTTTTGCTGCATCATGAGGCATGTGGGATCTTAGTTCCCCACCCAGGGATCAAACTTGTGCCTCCTGCAGTGGAAGCATGGAGTCTTAACCACTGTACTTCCAGGGCAGTCCTTCCTCTGTTTAAAAAGAAAATACAGAGCAGTAAAAGAAACCGCTAATAAAAAATGGAAGCTATGTTTGAGAAGCAACAATGGGGGAACTTCTTTTCAGTTTCAGTTCAGTTGCTCAGTCGTGTCCGACTCTTTGCGACCCCGTGAACTGCAGCACGCCAAGCCTCCCTGTCCATCACTAATTCCTGGAGTTCACCCAAACCCATGTCCATTGAGTCAGTGATGCCATCCAGCCATCTTATCATCTGTCGTCCCTTTCTCCTCCTGCCCTCAATCTTTCCCAGCATCAGGGTCTTTTCCAGTGAGTCAGCTCTTTGCATCAGGTGGCCAAAGTATTGGAGTTTCAGCCTCAGCATTAGTCCTGCCAATGAATATTCAAGACTGATTTCCTGAATCAGGGCGGTGTCATCTGCATATTTGAGGTTATTGATATTTCTCCCAGCAATCTTGATTCCATCCTGTGCTTCTTCCAGCCTAGCACTTCTCATGATGTACTCTGCATATAAGTTAAATAAGCAGGGTGACGATATACAGCCTTGATGTACTCCTTTTCCTATTTGGAACCAGTCTGTTGTTCCATGTCCCATTCTAACTGTTGCCTCCTGACCTGCATATAGGTTTCTCAAGAGGCAGGTCAGGTGCTCTGGTATTCCCATCTCTTTCAGAATTTTCCACAGTTTATTGTGATTCCCACAGTCAAAGGCTTTGGCACAGTCAATACAGGAGAAATAGATGTTTTCCTGGAACTCTCTTGCTTTTTCAGTGATCCATCAGATGTCACGCTTATTCACATCACACATTTTCTGTTACTTGTATAAGGCAGAGAGCTTCAATATCACTACAATTTAAAACACCTACTATCACATCAGTAATTCAGTTAAAACAGATGTTAACAAAGGAAATCCTAAAATTTGCTCTTTCATACAGCATAGGTACTCACAGAAGCCTTGAGAGAGAGTCAAACCAGTCATATCTATGAACTTTTACCTAGTAGACTCAGGTTAAGGGGAGATTTAAAATACAATAGTTTTACAAGCTCAGTTTATAAATTGTCAGCTACGTGTTCAAAACCTATTCAGAACTGACTACCCCGACCACTTCTGCTGCTCCCCTTGCTGCTGTCATTCATCACAGGCTCTCCCCCGAGTGTGACTACAGCAAACACGGTCTCTCTCTCTCAGTCTTTTCTTTATCAGAGTATTGGCTGCACACTACTGTGAGCCATTTTCAAGCAGGAGTCATATCCCTGCAGGCGTAACGCTCACCATAAAAGCCGAAAGCCCACTCTGCTCTTCTCTGTCTGCTCAAGGCAAGGCCCTTCACTGCAGCCATTCTGGCCTCCCTATCCCAGCTGTCAAACACAGGAAGCGCGCTGTGCCTCATGGCCTTTCATGTGAAGCTTCCACCGCCTACACACGTGGCTTTCTCACTTCCTTCATTCTCATCTCTGGTGACACGACTCAGGATTAATCAGGTCATCTCTAACCCAAGAGTGTCATCTCCCATTTCCACAGGCCTCTTGATTGCCATTATATATTAGATCACTGATGTCATCTAACATGGTATACAGTTGTCTCCTCTGTGTTGTACTAATGCCCTGAACAGTAGCTGGCATATGGTTAACATTCAATATATAAATGCTAAATTATATAGGAATTATATATATATATATATATATTATGAATTAGTGCAATGTAGAATAGAAAATATCAGCTATATAGGACTATAAGAATTCATGAATTATCACATATATTATTACTTATTAGTATTAATATGGCATGCACTATTTGGAATGTCTTCATTATATAACAGTAGGTAAAATAGGAAATTTTTGAAAAGCAAACAGTAGAAGAAATTATAGTCAAGAATTCTGGGTAAAAAGATCTCTAAAAAAAAGTTACTGTGCATTTATATTAAGCAGAAAATCTTTAGTGTTTACCTAAACACTAATATTAGTAAAATGAAGTGCTTTAAATCTTAAGAGATTATTTTTCCCGAGATAATACAAGTAAAAATAACATTGCCTCTTTGACATTGACAATAATGATGTTAAAATGTGGTTATTTAAAATTCTAACAAAGAAGACCAGTTTTCTAATTTGAATGTTAACTGGGGTTTAACTCTCTGCTTAATATATTAAAGTGGTTCCAATGAGAAAGAAGGGTATGCTCATGTACCAAGAGTTAATATATATTTTCATTTTTTCCTGAGGTCTGTAGTTATTGAAGTTATATGATTTTAGTAAAAATAGAGTGTTAAGAGAAAGAAGTTTAAGATATGAATAAATTATAAAGCATAGTTCAATAGCAGATATACTTTTAAAAATAAAAGATACTGTCAAATGACATAGAACTTCCTTCTCGTATTACATAAAAAGCGATTGAATGCCACAAGCAGTTGTGTCTATGTTAATTATTAGCTGAAAGATTCTTAAAAAACAATCATATAACAGAACTATCTGCCATTCATTCATGCTTAGTAGACTGATCTTACATCTGTCTTGATCGTACATCAAATACCAAGGGAACATTTCATGCAAAGATGGGCTTGATAAAGGACAGAAATGGTCTGGACCTAATAGAAGNGGGGCAGGAGGAGAAGGGGACGACCAAGGATGAGATGGCTGGATGGCATCACGGACTCGATGGATGTGAGTCTGAGTGAACTCCAAGAGATGGTGATGAACAGGGAGGCCTGGCGTGCTGCAATTCATGGGTTGCAAAGAGTCGGACACAACTGAGCGACTGAACTGAAGGTGGAATGACATCTTAGGGATGGAACACAAATCTAATTGGATTGGTTGCTTTGTTAAAGAGAAGAGTGAGTCTTTCTCTCTCTCTTCTGTAAGAACACAGAGAGAAGGCAATCATCTGCAAATTAGGAAGAGGGTCCTTCTCAGAACCCAAGCACACTGGCATCCTGAACTCAGATTTCTAGTCTCTGGAACTGTTAGAAAATACATTTCTGTTCTTTAAGCCACGTAGTCTATGATGTTTTGTCATGGTAGCCTGAGTTAGGACAAATAAGATGACATTTGCAGGCGTTTGATACAAATCGCAAAACTGCTTCTTAAGAAAGCACTTATCAGCTTACATTCTGACCCATAGCACATGGAATTATTAATTTCCCTCTAACCTTATCAACTGTGGTCTTTTATCATTTGTTATAATCACTTTAAATTATATATATATAAAAGGGTATTTCATTGTTTTAAGTCATTGATTTCTATGTAGCAAAATGACACAGTCTTGATGGTTATATGGGGTCTTTCCAAGGGCCATAAAATTCACTGTAATTGATTCATTAAGAAAACTTAATTGTAAGCTGTATTTATGAAGTGTTTCAACATGTCACCTATAAAATCTGTAAATAGATGGTCCAATGTCATTCATTTAACTTAACAAATATTTACTGAGTACTGGCCAGGTACTGGGGACAAAATACAAACCTAACAGAAATGTCTCCTGCCTTAGCAGAGTTTATAATAGGGAAAGGCATAAAACAGAAAAATCACACAGTAAGTGTACCTTACATTAAGAAGGACATAAACACAAAGCTCTGCTGTAATTTGAATTTTAGGTAAGGATATAGTTTGGGGATGATATTTAAGCAGAGATGCAATGGATGAGCAGCAGTTAATCAGGTGCTGCTTGAAACAGAAGGATTAGGGAGAGGGTCTCAGGAGGTTCTCCTTAGAGACATCCAAATATTTTTCTCAATATGCAAGTTTTATCACGTAATTTTTGCTCCTAGTAGGCTGACACAATACTCCAAAAATCCCTCTTCATTGCAAAGCATCTAAACACTGAATAAAAAAATAGGTATACTGTTAAGTGTGATGTTATACTTTAAAAAAAGTAAAAAATTCTCCTAAGGGCAGGAAAATAAAAAATGAACTAGGAGCTGAAACTGAAGGGGAATGTGAACACCAGAGCTGCCTTAGAGGCAAATGTCAATTTCAAGGAGGTCTATGGCTATGTTCGGGGCTTCGCTGATAGCTCAGATGGTAAAGAATCTGCCTGAAATGCAGGAGATTCCCGTTTGATTTCTGGGTTGGGAATATCTGCTGGAGAAGGGATAAGCTACCCACTTCAGTATTCGTGGGCTTCCCTTGTGGCTCAGCTGGTAAAGAATCTGCCTGCAATGTGGGAGACCTGGGTTTGATCCCTGGGTTGGGAAGATCCCCTGGAGAAGGGAAAGGCTACCAACTCCAGTATTCTGGCTTGGAGAATTCCATGGACTATATAGTCCAAGGGGTTGCAAAGAGTCGGACACAACTGACCGACTTTCATTTTCATGGCTATATTCAAGGGGATGGATGCACCATGAGTCAGAGACCATCTCTAGGGGCTGCTGAACCTGAGATGTTTGCAAAAAATGGGATTCTNTGGAGAATTCCATGGACTATATAGTCCAAGGGGTTGCAAAGAGTCGGACACAACTGACCGACTTTCATTTTCATGGCTATATTCAAGGGGATGGATGCACCATGAGTCAGAGACCATCTCTAGGGGCTGCTGAACCTGAGATGTTTGCAAAAAATGGGATTCTTGAATGGGCTATACCATCAGTGAAAGGATGGGCTAGAAAATAAATATCCTTGCAAAGGAGAGCAAACAAGGAAATCAGTCTGTTTCTACCACATCTATAGACTGAATAAAAAGAGTCATTCCTGAGAATGCACCACATGCTTGACTTCATTGTCTGGGTACCACCCATGCAATCGAGAAATTTCTAAGGTGAAAAATAAGTGAGCTCCTGTAGCACCTCCTATTGCTAAGTGAAAACAAGAGCAAGTCCTTTGGGGAAGAAAGCATTCTCAACCTGGGCCTTGAATTAGAATTTCCTCAGATTAATCCAAGAATATGTGCTTACTACAAAAAGTGTTAGCAGAATAAGCAAACAGTGACCATGGCAAAAACATCAGCAGAAACAATAGATAAACACACCTAGAAAATGGAAGTTAACAGTTAATGAGCAGATCAAAAGGCAGATGCCATAGCTTATTGAGAAACATGGAAGTCAAGGTCAGCAAACTACAGCCCTCCCACCTGTCTTTGTGAATAAAATTTGTACAGAATACAAGCCTCACTCACTCATTTACATACTGTCCACTGACTCCTTTTGGTCTACAGGAAGAGTAAAGTAACTGTGATAGACACCATATTGCCCATAAAGTCCAAAATATTTCCTATGTTTACTATCTGGCCCTTTATAGAAAAAATTTGCTGAGTTCTGAACTAGAAGATAGAACTAAAAATATTACACAGAACGAAGCTAGAGAAATAAGTAGACAGAATATATATTAGACATATTTAGAGATACAGAAGATAAAATGCCTAATATATAGTTAATTGGCATTTAAGAGAGAGCAAGTTTAGAGAGGAGACAAAATATAAAGAGATTACAGTGTTCCAGAGCTGAGGACAAACATGGATCCTCATATCCCAATCAAGGTAAAATTCCACAAGAAATTTATACCTACTCAATATCAGGTCATGTGGATTAGAAATCCACAAAAATCCCAAACAGAATTCTTTAAAAAGAAATTTACATGTAGTCACATAACAGTTAATCCACAAAACATAAAAAATCAAAATAATCTTAAAAGTCTTAAGTTAAATTCCCCTTCAGAGAATGGTAATGAAGCCTTCTTAACAAAGGAAGCCAGAAGACAATGGAGTGCCACCTTCAAAGTTTGGAGAGAAAACAACAAAGCAGAATGTATAACAAGGAAAATTTCCTTTCAAAAATGTCAATGAAACAAAGATAACTCCAAATAAAAATTCGTGATCTATAGGTATTCTATTTTAATAATACACTTTGGGAAAAACGTAATTTCTACATTGAAGGACTTCCCTGGTGGCTCAGACAGTAAAAGCGTCTGCCTATAATGCCGGGGACCCGGGTTCGATCCCTGGGTCAGGAAGATCCCCTGGAGAAGGAAACGGCAACCCACTACAGTACTCTTGCCTGGAAAACCCCATGGACGGAGGAGCCTGGTAGGCTTCAGTCCACAGGGTGGCAAAGAGTCAGACATGACTGAGCGATTTCACTTTCACTTTCTTTAGGAAAAATGTAATTTCTAAATTGAAGCAAGTATTGAGCATAAAATAATAAAAACAATAATGTCTAGTGCTTAAGATTAGAAAACAAGTAAGGATAAAATTAAACTACTAGACAGCATAAGTGTGTTAAGTCACACACAAATATTCTAAGGCCTCTGACTCTCCACTCTCCAGAATGAGAGGAAATTTGCTGATTAGTGTAAGATTTAAAATTTTAGCAATATACAAGGTAAAATCTCAAATGGTGAAAACTGTAAACGAGGAGAAAAAAAAGAAAAGAAAAGAGCCTGTATGAAACAAAAAGGAGGCAATAAAGAAACAGAAAACTTAGAAACATGAGCCAAAAAGAGACTCAAACAAAATGGTAGAAATGCATTTATTTAAATCAATACATCTGATAATTGTAAATGAACTAAAATGATTAAAAATAGAAATTATTATACTAGATAATTAAATCAGAATCTAGTTTGCTATTTAAAAGACATAAGAGTACAGCAGTGTCAATACGACACTAAAAAAATAAACATATATGAGACAAATGCCAAAAGAAGGCTACACTAATAACCATCTAAAGAAACTTTAATGTAAAACGCATTATTAATTATGTAAAGGGTCACTAAATCATGAGAATAACTGCCATTTGCCAAGAAGATTTAATAATTTTTAAACCTGAAAGTACCTAATAAACAGCCTCAAATTACAAAGCAAAAATTGGTAGAAGCAGAGGAGGAAACCACAACTACAGTGGCAGCTTTCCATTCACCTTGGTTATAACATTACAGATCAAGTATGCAAAAAATCAGTAAGAGTTTGGAAGATTTGAACCACACAACTCCTGCTTGCCCCACCAACTACACAATATACATATTTTTCAAGCAAGATGAAACATTTATCATATTTAACATATAATTGGTCATAAAGGAGTCTCTAGTTACGAAGAATCAATATCACGTGGATTACATTCTCTGAACACAAAGAAATTAAGTTAGAAATCAACTTTCAAGAATCTAACCCAAAGAGATTCACTTTTGTAGAAATTCTAAAATATACTTATAAATAACTCTGTGTCTAAGAAGAAATTATAATGGAAAGTTAGATTTACTTACAAAGAATTTTAATCAGATACACTATCAAAATGCATATATGTAATAAAAGCAGTACTTAGTGGAAATTGAACCTTAAATACTTATTTTAGAAAAAGAAGAAAAGAGGACTATTAATGAGTTAAATTTAGGAATTTAGTGAGTTAATTTAGGAAGGTAGAAAAAAATAATCCAAGAAAGTAGAAGGAAGGAATAATAAACTTAAAGACAAAATTTAATGAAATGGTTGACAATAGAAAGGAACACAGAGGGTAACTTTTAGGACGACAAAACTGGCACTAGGGTAGTGAATAGAAGACTCGATGTATCTATCAAAACTGAAAGAACTGTAATAGCCATACAGCAAAAGAGTGAACTTTACTGTATGTAAGTATAAAGAAAAAAAAATTATATATCAACTAGGATGCTGAGGGACCCTAGGATGGAATGCATATTGTGAACGTGACTCTAACTGTATTGTATGACAGAACCTCACTAGAGAGAGGGAGGGAGGAAAGGAAGTGTCATATTGAACCTTGGAAGACAGTTTTGATTAGAAACTCTAAGCTGAATGACTGAAAGACCTGTACACAAAGTACTCTAGTTGGTGAATTTTGAAACTGCTTTTCACATATACTGGGACTGAATAAATAAGTAAATGGATGGGATGATGGAAGCCAAGTTTCTCACCACTGAAGAGATAAGTTACAAATAAGCAAAAAAGGATGGTGAATATGAACTCTGGGCTACTGGATTGGAGGCAGAGACATCAGTAGGAACTCATGGGTTAGTATACATATACAATACAGGGTTAAAGTACCAAACTGACATGCAATAGTGATAGCAAATGGTTTGGATGGATATATATATTTTTTGTTTCATTGGATTGTTTTTAATGCAGTAGCATCACACACTATATTCTTTACAAACCTTAGTACGTTAGAAAACCACACCGAGATCCAACTTGAGACCTCAAACTCTCTTCCACATTTTAGACGCTAAAAGGCTTGAAAAGTCCTAAACTTTCTGCTACACCAGAAAAGCAGATCTTGCTTCTCTTCATTGTTAACTTGATCTATTTTCTAACACAGGGGTCCCCAATCCACGATACTGTTCCATAGCCTGCGAGGAATTGGGCTGCACAGCAGGAGGTGATCAGTGGGTGAGAGAAGTTTCATCTGTATTTACAGCCGCTTCCCATGGCTTATATCCCCTCAGTCCGTGGAAAAAAAATTATCTTTCACGAAACCAGCCCCTGGTGCCAAAAATTTGGGGGATTGCTATTCTAAGGCATACTGAAAAATCCCTTTGCCTTATTTCTTCTGCAGTGATTTACTTTCAGTAGGCTATTTAATGCATTGCTTTAGGGGGGAAAAAAAGGAGTTGTTTGCTGTGCATGAATGGTGTGGAATGACAAGAAAGAAAATTGATTAGGTGACCTTGGTAATTACTGCTGCAAGGTGCAGTATGGTAACTTACTTACCCTGGGTAATGGGGTACCTGGTTCCTGCTTTGCCTGTGTCTGTGTGGCTGCCCTGTTAGACCCCCACTGCTTTCCAGCAACAAGAGGGGCTGGGATGGAATGTGGGGAAGGAGATCCCAGAACCTTCCTGTGGCTCCTTCTAATGATCATGGACAGTAGATGAAGTGAGGCACCTATTTAAGGCTTTCCCAGTCTCATCTTCCTGCTTGAGACTTGTGTAGAGTGAGCTACTTGATACCACTATCAAGTCCAGCTCTGCACTGTCAGTCTTTTACAGAGAAATTCCCCAAAGCTTATTAGCTACTTTGTGTGTGTGCGCACACTCACTCAGTTGTGTGCAACTCTTTGTGACCCTATAGACTGTAGCCCTCCAGGTCTTCTATGGAATTTTCCAGGCAAGAGTACTAGAGTTGGTTGCCATTTCCTCCTCCAGGGGATCTTCCCAACTCAAGGATCAAATTTGCATCTCCTGCATCGGCAGACAGATTCTTTACTGATGGGGTCTGCCCCAGTGGATCCGGGGAGATGGCGTAGGCGAGGAAAACTTATTTACTTAGAAACATAAAAGAGATTAAGAAGAAATAGTATAGTAGGAAAATTTAGTGGAGAAAAGATGCTGAATAACTTGGTTTACGGGGAAAGCCAATAAAACTTCAGGACAAGAAGTCTGCACCATCTACGTCAGGCCACCGGCGCTCGTTTGAATAGCTGAGGGTACCCTGCCTTGGGCTCCCTCTCTCACGGATCTTAGAAGCCAGGGCAAGTAAGTATACATGGCGAGCCTCCCTGCTCCAGATGGGAATTCAGCCAGAAAAGGAGAGAAAGAGAACAGACCACATGGGGGAAACCAGTCCAGTGACTGGCCCAAACTTTATTGTCCAGAAAGGCCTTTATACCTTTTTTTGTACATAGAGATCAATGGATAATATAAAATTATGCAGCATCAGCAGCCCTGACTCTTATCGAGACCAGGCTTTTTCTCTGCATACTTAGTTGTATACACAAGTCTTAGGTGATTTACATCATCTTCTGGCCAGAAGGCCAATTATCATTTTACGGCCCTTTTCTGATAAGGGTTTGTCAATCAGAAGACTTATTTGTCTTAAAAGTGTTGTTCTTCCCAAAGTCTGGTGCCACTCTCAGAAAGCACTAAATAAAGTTACATTCTTACATAGTAAGGGTACAACAATTTATAACAATGAAAGAAGTACAGTGATTTATAACAAAGAGAAAGTTAACTCAAAAGTCTAGTGTTGCTAACATCAAAACTACTATATTCCTTTTTCTATATCCCAATTAAACTGATTAATATCCTTCAGGTGCCTAAAAGATAAAGTATATGGAGGCCTGGCAGCAGTCATTGACTCAACAGTGAAACCCATCACCAGTATAATTTTTAGCTCTTTAGAAAAGGCTCTGTATCTTTAAGATGCTTTAAGTTTTGTGCCTCTCACGGTTGGGGGCTGTAAGCAATTCATAAATTATAAAAGTCAGGGGAAACTGTCAGAGAGAGCCATCAGAGGGGTTTGAGCTGAAACATTCCTTTCATATGCAGGAGACTGTTAACTGAAGCCCTGAGTTAACTTTTTCCAGGGAATGTCAGAAGAGTGGAAAGCACAGTACAATAAGGCAGGAAGTCTCTGGTTCTGGGGGGTAGATGTTCAGGAAAACCCAGGGGGAACCCCTGAAGCCAGATCATGCCTTTGCATTTTGTCGGACTTCCTTTCTCATGACCTTTGCCATAGGCGGAATTCCTCACGCTGGCATGATTTTGGAAGTGACAGGTAAGAAGAAATGTCGTCTCTGAAGACGGAGGTATTATGATACGATGATTTGACTAATACCTGTGAAGGTTGTGTACTACTCTGTGGTATGATCTGGAATCCACAGAAAGCAGGGGTTGTTTTATACATAAACTGCAGTCACATTGTCCTCCCTGGACTTGAAAAACTTGCACAGCTGAGCTGGCCTTTGTCAGGTACACAGCAGCTCAAAGATGGCCCTACTATATCACACAAGAGTCAGCGTCTCCACTGCATCTCTCACATCAAACAGGGACACAAAAGCCCTTCTGTGTTCTTGATTTAGTTTCTCCACCCTCAGCCTGACTCACAAAACCAGGATGTCTAAGCCTGTACATCAGCCTAGAACTCTGCCCAACAGGCATTGTCTCTGAAAGTCTCTTTTCTCCTCGCTGACAGCCCTGAGTGGCACCAAGGCTGCGTGTGGGGCCATGTGAGGCAAGCATGCTGCATCCTGCAGGAATGGCTCAGTTTCTTGTCCTTGACTCACTTTTCTCTGTTTTCCTTTCCTTTTCGCTCTCTTCCTTGGGTCTTTGTACTAGCCAGATCTCTTCTGTTGAACTCTATTCTCTTACTCCTGAAATACTCAGAGTGCTATTCAGAGATGCTGGGTCTGCTGGGAATGCACCCGCCTATGGTGCTGAGTGCCTTTTGGCAGGATGGGCTCCTGGAAATGGTTCAGAACCACACAGCACCACTATCATTTGGGTCCATCCTGAACAAAAGACAGTCTTCCTTTCTTTTGAATTTTTGACAGAGGCAGTTCAGGTAATGCGCCAAGTGACTCTTTGAGGCTGTGTCTTAACAGAAGGAAAAATGATCACAAGAGAATCTGGCCAATGCTGTAGAAAAGTCAGACTTGACATTGACGGTATTTTTAATGGAAGTCTGGATAAATATCAGATGCCACAGACGGGGACAAGAGAAGTTTATTTTCACAAGAGGAGGTTGCTAAAATCCAGAACCTTCTATCAGTGAAGAAATTAAGAGTGTAATTACATACACATTGAAATATTTTGACTGAACCTGCAGTGAAAGTGAAAGTCACTTAGTTGTGTCCAACTTTTTGCAACCCCATCTCCCGGTCAGAATATGGAGTGGGTAGCCTTTCCCTTCTCCAGGGGAATCTTTCCAACCCAGGGGTTGAACCAGGGTCTCCTGAATTGCAGGTGGATTCTTTACCAGATTGAACCAGGATCTCCTGCATTGCAGGCAGATTCTTTACCAGCTGAGCCACAAGGGAAGCCCAAGCATACTGGAGTGGGGAGCCTATCCCTTCTCCAGGGGATCTTCCTGACCCAGGAATTGAACCAGGGTCTCCTGCATTGCAGGCAGNTGAACCAGGATCTCCTGCATTGCAGGCAGATTCTTTACCAGCTGAGCCACAAGGGAAGCCCAAGCATACTGGAGTGGGGAGCCTATCCCTTCTCCAGGGGATCTTCCTGACCCAGGAATTGAACCAGGGTCTCCTGCATTGCAGGCAGATTCTTTACCAGCTGAGCCACCAGGGAAGCCCTGCATAACTACTTATTTTTCACATTTTTCATCCTCTCACAATTCACATGCTTCTGGCTGGCCGACACAGGGAAACATATTAGAATAATGTCCAATCCATATTGATATTGTACTTTATAATTACCCAGGATCTTCACCTTAGTGCTTCCCTTTTTCCATATGATAATGCCCAGTTTCAGACAGGTTAGATAATTTGTGCAACATGGCTCAGTTTGCTAGTTGCAGAGCCAAGGTTCAAGTAGAGGTTTTCTGCCTCTTTTAATTCTTCTACTGTGACAACATGACATTTCCGAGTAACATTTGTTAGACTCTAAACATTATAGAAAGTATTATGTCTTTAAGGTTATCTTGGAACATTTTACCCTAAACTGAGGTTCAAATTCCCCCCAAACCTAAACTCTTTCCTTTCTTTTTTCTTAAGATATGTCTGACCTAAATGCTGAATCAGAAACTGACTATTAACTATTGAAACTGACTATTCTAAAACCCCACCCAGGGATACCTGCATATGTACACATTTTAACCCGGAAAATGGATTTAACATGTAAGGAAAAGTGAAAGTGTTAGTTATTCAGTCATGTCTCTCTGTGACCCCATGGACTGCAGCCTGCCAGACTCTTCTGTCCATGGAATTCTCCAGGCAAGAATACTGGAGTGGGTACCCATGCCCTTCTCCAGGGGATCTTCCTGACCCAAGGATTGAACCTGGGTCTTTGGCATTGCAGGCAGATTCTTTACAGTCTGGGCCACCAGGGAAGCCCTTAATGTGTAATAGTAAGTATGAAATATGTGTGAACAGATAAACATACCTTACATTGCACTTTACAGTATACCATCATAAGAAAAACAAGTTTATAGAATAGAAGTAACTATGGCAACCTACAGATTCAAATCACGCCGCCTCCCATGTGGTGGCAGGAGTTCCCAGTTACCTCAGTAACCTTCTATTAACATGTGTCTCAAACACATGCATTTTCGGGGGCACATTAGCTAAATTTTCCACTTAATGTTCTCACTTTAATTTCACCTTTCTGTGTTAATGACTAAAACATGCTGATCCTATTGTGCTCTCTGGGTTTATCTATTTCATTGCAACCTTCTTGCCCTCTTACATTTCAGACTGCTGCCTAAACTTGGAGGCCTCGCTTTTGAAACCTAGTGGTCAGGAGGAATTAAGATAGAGCCTGGAGAGAGAAGAGACCGTTTTTACTACAACAGCTCCTTACTTTGCCTATCAAAGATTAGTCATCCGGTTACCCTGACTGTCTCATGCTTGCCCTGGCATCTCACCCAATCCCTCAAAGTATGCTGAGTGCAGAGGGTTTAATTTGGGGTAACAGAAAATGTGATTAAACTCTGTAGTTAGTGCTAGTTGCTCAGTAGTGCCTGACTCCTTGCAACCCCACGAACTGTAGCTTGCCAGGCTCCTCTGTCCATGGGATTTCCCAGGAAAGAATACTGGAGTGGGGTAGCCATTCTCTTCTCAAAGGGATCTTCCCCACCCAGGGATCAAACTGAGGTCTCTCGCATCGCAGGCAGAGCCACCAGGGAAGTTAAAGGAAAAGAAATGGAAGATGGATAGGCCGTTACTGGAAAAGACATTAACACAAATAATAAAGTCATTCATTCATTCATCAAATGTATTCTGAACACTTAGATTTTGTGTTCGGGTGTTATTTTTTGTCAGGCACTCTGCGAGGAGCTCAGAGCTTTAGGAGCTGGCTTCATGAGATGATGGATTTAACTTTAAACATGGAGACTTTAAAGCATCAGCAGAATAGTCAAGCTGCCAGTTGTAGATAGAGACCTATAGCTTAGGAGAATAATTTAGTTGGAATTATCTGTACAAAGAGAGGTTAGCATTAAAGCTGTGGAAAGTGGCAAGACCACCAAAGTAGAATTTTTCACTGAAGTAGAAAAAAAATTCTCAGGATGAGAGAGCAAGTTCAAGAACAGATATAAAAACAAAACACCATACCACACTTGGGGTCTAGAGAAACAGAAATTACTAAAAAAGAAGTGGCAGAAAAAAATAAAAAGAAGAGAGCTGAAATAGCTACATTTGGGAAAATGAGCAGCCTTTACCAGAAGCACAGGGACTTATGAATTCCACAGCACTGACTTTCCCTTGAGAGTGAAGAGGGTGGAGCTGGAGAAGGAGACCCATTTCAAGTAAGCTCACCAGCAAAGTGAGGAGGTGGGAGCCAAATGCGGGAAATGGTGAGAGGAGTTTTGTGGGGAAGATGAAGAGAACAATGGAAAGGTAGCCTGACAGGATAATCATACTTAGACAATGTAAACTATCCCTTAACATGCTTTTCTTTGTCGGGGCAGGGGGGGGGGTGCTCCAAAATAACTACAGATGGTGCCTGCAGCCATGAAATTAAAAGATGCTTGCTCCTTGGAAGAAAAGTTATGACCAACCTACACAGCATATTAAAAACCAGAGATTACTTTGCCAACAAAGGTCCGTCTAGTCAAGGCTATGGTTTTTCCAGTGGTCATGTATGGATGTGAGAGTTGGACTATACAGAAAGCTGAGCTCCAAAGAATTGATACTTTTGAACTGTGGTGTTGGAGAAGACACTTGAGAGTGCCTTGGACTGGAAGGAGATCCAACTAGTCTATCCAAAAGGAAATCAGTACTGAATATTCATTGGAAGGACTGATGCTGAAGTTGAAACTCCAATACATTGGCCACTTGATACAAAGAACTGACTCATTGGAAAAGACCCTGATGCTGGGAAAGATTGAGGGCAGGAGGAGAAGGGGACGACAGAGGATGAGACAGTTGGATGACATCTCTGACTCAATGCACATGAATTTGAGTAAACTCTGGGACTCGGTGATGGACAGGGAGGCCTGGCATGCTGCAGTCCATGGGGTCACAAAGAACTGGACACGACTGAGCGACTGAACTGAACTGAACCTTCTTTTCACCACTCCCAAGCCAGGCACTGTTCTAAGTGCTTGATGAATCTCTATCACAACTGATGATTTCTGAGAGAGATACTATTCTTTCTTAGAGACAGGTAAGTGGAGACACAACTAGATGAAGCAGCTCGCCCGCCCTCACATAGTCAGTATTATTGTTCTGTTATGCTGTGAGGCTCAGGCTTGTGGGAAGAATGGAAATAAAACAGAGGGAGATAGGAACTTTCCTTCTGGTCTAGTTGGTTAAGAATATGCCTTCCAATGCAAGGGATTTGATCTCTGGTTGGAGAACTAAGATCCCACATGTCTGGGGGCAACCAAGCCCAAGTGTGTCAAAACTACTGAGCTTGCAACTAAGATCCAACACAGCCAAAATACACACACACATATATATAAGAAAATAAAGAGATGACAATGAAAGAATGGCTGAGGCAAGGTACAATGATAAGAGGTATCTCCTTTATGGGAGGAGCCCTCGCTAGCAAAGTTTCCCTGGCAAGAGACTGGGAGAAGAGAGTAAATAATATAAAAGAAAGACTTAAGTTCAGAGAAATATAGTTGTGGGGGCCTGCATTACATGTATTTTGCTATTTTGGTAAAACAAGAGGTGAGGTCACTGGCTCAGAGTGCTAAAAGGGGATACCTGTTCTTCAAGTGTGGATCAGGGAAGTGGCTGGGAGGAGACCTACATCAACCCATTATTTATCTCACTTTATCAATGAGCACATTCCACCATGGAAAGGCAAAAATCATTAGGTATTCACAAACCTGCTCACAAACCCTACCCAGACATATATATGCATTACAATAGAAATCCAGAGGACACTCAAGCTAGGCAGATCCTGGTACTAGGTGGTGCATAAGAACTAAAAGGCAACTTCTAATCTCACAGATACTCCCTCTGTGTTTCAAGTGGTTTTAATGGCAAAAAGAAACATAAAGTGCAGCCCCCTAAATCAACAGCATATTGATGGACATTTTTCCTTTGTGGGTGCTTTTCCCTCTTGCAAGAAGTGTTTGCTATTTAAAATCTGTTACTAGGTGATGATGGCAAAGCACGTTTTTCTCTCTTCCCAAGTTCAACCCTCCACATTTCACTGTGTGTTTGCAAGTAAAAATACCTGTTGCCATGCACATGAGAGGCACAGAATGCAAAGCTGTAATGGAGCAGGGTTGGATCAATGACAGCACCGTTTTCCGAATGTTCCATCAGTTCTGTAAGGTAGCAGAGATGTCTGTGACAGCCTCTCACGCCGTAACGGGCACAGTACTCATCCAACACAAAGACCTGGCCAGGGCTAAACCACCCCTGCAAAAGGAAGAATAACAACAGAAAAAAATTATTATATTTTCTGTACCAGAATTCACTTTTCTGAAGGCACTATTAGGTGTCGTAAGCAGAAAACGCGTTACAGTGTCTTTTGACAATTTTTTTTCTGTTAGCAGTATGTTTCATATTGTTTTTAAAACAGCAAATGCCATCAATTTTGGAACTGGTTTGGGCCACTGACAGCTTAACACCATCCTCTCTTTACTGCCATAGCAAGGCAGGGGAACCTGCTCTTCTCTGCTGTCACTCACAATTAGTCAAATTTATTCACGGCATCTAAAATGTCGGTTGCAAAGAATAACCTTCCAACAGATTTCAATCTCTATATGAATCAATTAAAACTAAAATGGCAAAGCAAATCCAATAACTGAAATCACCTAGTTTCCAAAAGCACTGTATAAACTGAACTGAGAGAATTTCAGTAAGTTTTAGCAGTGGTATTTAAATTATTATTTGGGTATTTAAATATTTTGGATATTGTTCTCACTCTACTGTCTTTCAATGACAAATATAACAGAGTTAATGTCTTACAGCAGTAGTTTCTGCTCTTGAAAAGAGATGTTAGGGTGGGTATATGAGCTTGGCTAATAAGAGAGGGCCAGGCTAGGGAGAGTCGGTTTACAAAGTATTTCAGTGGATTATATGGATTAATTCAAGATAAAAAAAAAGAGAAAGAAGGGGGGATGGAGAGTTTTCAAAAGGGGCAGTATAATCACGAAAGAGAAGGAAAAGAAGAGTGTGAAGTGCAGAAAGATGAGATAAAAATAAAATGCACCAAAATTCAATAGTGGATTTTGTTTTTATCTCATTTTTGGACTCTGTGGGAGAGGGAGAGGGTGGGATGATTTGGGAGAATGGCATTGAAACATATATACTATCATGTAAGAAACGAATCACCAGTCTATGTTTGATACAAGATACAGGATGCTTGGGGCTGGTGCACAGGGATGATCCAGAGAGATGATATGGGGTGGAAGGTGGGAGGGGGGGTACAGGATTGGGAACTCATGTACACCCATGGCGGATTCATGTCAATGTATGGCAAAACAAATACAGTATTGTAAAGCAAAATAAAGTAAAAGTAAAAATTAAAAAAAGATGCAAAAAAATATTGTGATAACTATAAAAAAAATAAAATGCACTAAAATTCAATAAAAAATTTTAAAAGAAGGAAGAGGAGGAAAAAATACTAGAATAATACTGTGGTGATGGTGAAGGCACTGTACTAGACATACTGTATATATCTTTAATATTTAGAACTATCATGCATACTAGTTATTATGATTCCATGTTATAGATACAGAGGTGTTCAGCGAGTTGCTCAAGACCACAGTGCAAATCAGCTGCTGAGCCATGTTAACATCCAAGGTCATCTCAAGCTCAAATGCTCTTTCTAATCACACCTGCCGTCGAGGTCCAGCTGAATATACTGTAGTGTTCTCCTCACACTCCATATGGCCTGCAAGGTCATCCACATGGTCAAAACGACTTTCTGACATTTCAAGAACTAACCCCATGGAGTGGAATCCAAGAGGAAAGCGTCTGTGTGTGCTTGTCCCCAGAAAGATAGATGAGGGTTTTGTGATGACGTGTTTTACTCTCTAATTATAAAGTTTGAGCTCAACTGGGTTTAAGCTACATAATTGCATGCTGAATAACAGGTACTTAATAGTGAGTCTATAAATGACTTAATGAACATCAGCATGATCATGGCAGTAAGTCGTTCCATTTCTTCCTGTCTGTTGAAACATCTCTGGTGAGCTTAGAGTATGTCCTGTCTAAAATCTTAAAAAGAGTGTAACTCTATTGCATGCAGCTACCATGTTCAGTAGCCAAGAGACGAAGTGGTGATAGAAACATGAAGATTCTGGCCAGAGGAATTTCAGACGAATTGCCACCAACAAAATAAATCCTTGGATTTAAAGGCACAAGAGATTTTTAGGCTACAGTTCAATGCACACATTCTAAGGAATCAAGGATTCCTTCCCTTCTAATTGTAAATTATACCTTGCATTCCAAATTTTGGCTGGTTTAAACACAAAGCAGCAGTTCAGCTACTCTCAATGCATTTTAAAAATAAAGTAATTCTAATTATTTTTGGAGGGATAGATGAAACTAAAGCTTTCCTGTTACACACAGCCATCATAATATTGTTTATTACACGGTTTCTCTTCCCTGTCACTTAGGTAGTCTTTGTAGGAATGAAAGAGAGACATGAATGTCTGTATAGGTGTTAGTAAATCCTATCACAGAGGTTTTTCTTTTTTTTTAGTCTTTAGCAAAGCCTTCTATTTTCATTCCACCTCTCCAGAGAGACCAAGAAACCACAGTTCAGCGTCTGTTCGAGTCCTTTTTCCCGGCTATTGAGTGGCACAGCAGTGATCTTCAAGTGTATAACTTTCAAATTGGGAAGCAATCGATTGGAATCCTTTATCCCTAACTCCAACTATAGTTATTAAATGAGTCAGGGAAAAAAGGCTGCTTCATAACAAGTATTTCTCACTTAAAAAAATCTCTCACTCTAATCTTTAGGGGATGAGATAGGTTTGTACTAACCAAGCAAGAATAGGAATCATTCAGTCTATGATCCAAAGTCTGCCTCTGGAGTATTCTAAACAGGAAGGCGTGGTCCAGCTTGCAGGGGTTTGCAGAAATAAACTCATCCATACCATGTTTCTGAAAACGGTCTGCGTCTGTGAATTCAGAAAAGCATGTACCTTTATTTTTCTGGTTTAATAATAATAGCAAATGAGGTTTTTGAACAACACAAAATGAATGTCTCATGATAACATATAAATACTTTGCACTACATAAAGTATGAGGCCACGAATTCAGCAAAAACCATAAAATACAATATTTTTATAGCCTAAATAAAAATGACAAGGAAAAACGTGCCAATCAGTTGGAAGAAGGAAATTCTATTTTCATTCAAAGCTACTTCAAATAGCTACCACAGAAATAATCTCACCCCACCCTAATATTAAGAAAAGTTGATACATTTTAAGTATATATTTACTGAGCTGGAAAACAGCCCAGGTCTATTCATAAAAAAAATGACAACGATGGCTAGACGCCTGCTTTCCAAATGGCAAACTAGGGCAGAAATGAACACACTTGCTTCAGCTGGATCACTTCCAGCCTTTTTTTTTTGTAGGGAGCTTTTAATGGGACCAACTTTAATGTAGAAATGGCAATGAATGCTTCCAGGCTTCAAGTTTAAGAGACATGAAAAAGGGAACATCATGCTTGTGCAAATATGCAGACAAAGCACAACGTCCCAAATGGCACTTCAATCAAAGACCCAAATTTATTGTTCTTCACAGATTGCATCTTTCAACGTCTGTAGACCCTGCGGGTTTATCAAAAGGCAAGCTTTTATGATTGCCTTCATTAATGGTATGTTTTGTCAAAGTCTTCAATGTGAGTTCTTTACTAACGATAGAGACAGCGAGCCACACACCACCCCAAAGGAGTGCTGGAGTGTTACTACATTAGCTCCGTAAGAGATGTTGCGCATATTGGGCATGCAACCAGCTATCAAGATAAAAGTGGGCTCTTCTCACAATGGTCGAGCTAAGGCCCCATTGTTCCTTAAAATTCGCAGAGAGATCTCATTTCTGGTCATCACAAGCAGCACAGTCCTAAATGTAAGCTAAATGTAGGTTTTAAAAACCTAGATGGTCCAACCCTAAAACTGCAATAGGAAAGGAGACAAAAGTTTATTGATTACACCCAATTATAGAGTCCGGCTCATAATAAAACTCAATATTGATCTGTGGACATGATGCTAACATAATCAGTCACATTTAGATATTTAGCCCAGATCATATTGATCCATGTCAAGTTCAACTTTCAGCCATATTTGTGGATGGAAGAAGTATATAATTCAAGTTGAAGGGTCTTCAGAATCACATGTTAAAAAAAAAGATACACAAACTAATTTATATCTCACATCAATGAAGGATATTAAAAGGTGAAGGCAGCAAGGAAGCAATGAATGGCACTCATCAATGATGTGAGGTATGAAGTTCTGTTCATGGAGGAAGTGGCATATATATTCTTTTGCATTTAATAATTGCTTATCTGAATGATTAAATACATTACATGTGGTAAATTAGTATTAGTTGCATTTAACACTGAACACTGCTTTTCCTGAACTGAGAAATGAGACAATCCAACTTCTGTATTTATTCTTATGTCTGATTGCCTTTTAATATAGTTAAATATACGATAATGTGAAATTATATCAAATGTGGAGGCAGAATATTGAAAACTGCAAGGCACCCATTATGAAATCAGATTTTATATTTTAAAGAATTTATCTTAGAATCTTCATCTCTCCATTTATCTGAGTAAAAAAAATGTTTTTAGCATCACCTTTAGGAAATTAAATTATAGTTTTAAAAAACATCTGCTGAATTTTATTCGTTATTTCTTTCACCAGAGAAGGTCATAACAAGATGTTAAAAATAGCGCCCATTAATGGTTTATCTGTTGAGAACATGATATACAGAGATTTCAGAGAAAAAAAATCTGTAATTCCCCTTTTACTATATAGTTTGTAGAAGGAAATTCTTATTTTTGGGAGCTCATATACACCTGTGGTAGATTCATGTCGATGTATGGCAAAACCAATACAGCATTGTAAAGTAGAATAAAGTAAAAAATAAAATAAAATAAAATAATAGGTGTACAGTCTTTAAAATAAAATATATAAGTTCATGACAAAATTGAGTCAATAGTTCATTTCTGTAATTAAATCATTTTTTCAAAAATGAATTTATAAAGTATCTTTCTCATGAAATATAACTCATATATTATTTAATGTGATAAGCTTTTCCAAATTACACACATAAATGGATTAGTACTTTTCTAGCAAATACTGTTACTGATAAAAATAATATTTACAATAATAATTTAAGCCACAAACAGACTATACATTGACAGTGAAAAAACATACAGGCAAACCCGCTAAAATTTTTATTGAAAAAAGAAAAAAAAACCTACAATCCCTCCAGGGCGATAAATTTGATGAAAGGGAAATGTTCTCTTAGGGATTATCCCATTTTCAAACACAGGCTGTAAAGACCCTGAGTATTTATTTCTTTTCTATGTCTGATCAGCACAGTTCAAAATATTTTATGCAAACATACTTCACCATGTACTACTTTACTATATTTCATGAATTTGTGAATAAAAATAAATTATAAAGGAGACAGTTTTGATCTCTCTGTAGGAAAACATTTCATTTTAAAATTCTCTCATCAACCAAAGTAAAAAAGGAAAATAGCTAGTATTAAATACCTAGTTTCTTATTTTTATAAAATTATATTTTCCATATAGTTTTCTCTTGGTATAACATATCTTCAATTAACTGTGGGGGTAACACAGAATTATCAGTTGGATTAAATGGAAATCATGCTTTCAATCAATTATGTAACCAAATCCAAGGCTTGGGAGGTTTGCTTTAAAACTGAGTTATACTTGATTATCTTCAATTAATGTTCATCATAACACAAAATTATGGTAACTAGTCTAAAATAGAAAGTTATTGATGGCACTAATCAAATCTTCAAAGGTAGTTTAGTTTGTCTCCTGAAATAATATAAGGAAATTATCAAAAGAAACCAACGAGATATGAGATGAAACAATGTACTGTAAAACTGTCATAAATTGTGATGATTAACCTATGGACTAAGTACAGATGTTAGACATGGTAAATGAGCATACTGGTGGAGAGTTTCTATGGTAACAGTTGGATACATGCTCTAGCGTCTTTAGGTAGTACTGTCACCAGGAGTGGTAAAAGTGGATGGAATAAAACTCAAATTGAGAAAGGTTACTATTTGCACTAGATTTAAGAAATGTTAGAGGCTTTATTCAAATTGGATCTGAAAATCTAAGTTTTTCATTAATAGCTGTCGGAAGTCAAGAGAAAAGATTAATAAGTATGCTCACAGTATCAATCTGAACAGTTAACACTGACTTGAAAATAGCTAGCATAGAAAACCCTGTGAGGTCTATTAGCAAGCTGGCAGATCCCACTATGCTGGGAGGGCTATTTGGTGCGAGCTGACCACAGTGAACCCAAACCCTAGGAAGGGCACCTAAGTCAGAGTTCAGAATGTGAGAAAGGAAAAAATTAATTGAAATGTTTCTTTCCTTTGCAACTAATTTTAAGGATGCCGAATGTTTTTCCTTTCTTTCTTTTTTTTTTTTTTGGCTGTTCCTGGTGTGAGAGAGATTAGGGATTAACAGAGCAAAGGGAAAGTAAAAGAGAGTTGGGGGAAAGGGCAAGAAGAAGAAGAGGAGGCCATTCATTCACCTTCTAAGACCATTCGTGTGCCCAGGAGTCCAGGCCTGGGACCCAGGTACCAAAAGGATTAATAAGAGGGTGCTGCTAGCTGAGAGCTTGTGTCTTCTGCAAAATCTTGAGCTAAACGAAGTAGCATATGAACCTTTGGAAATACAACAACTTGTTTTAGAATTACCCTGTGTTTAGGGGTTTGCCTATAGCTCCATTTACCACCTCCCACTCCGATTAAACTTTCCTTTTAGCTTCCAATCTTCATTAGCTTGAAGATTCACAGCAAGTTAAAAGTGACACAAAGAACTATCACCTCCCTTTTTATGGCACACATATAGCCTTTAATAGGAAGAGCTACTGTTTTAAAATTTTATGTAGATTATCTGGCTCGTATGTTCCTGTATGTTTTATGCTGAAGACCTAAGAGAAAAAGTTGGTAGATATTGTTTCTTGAGGAGTCTGTTCATACCTTTATTATTAACTCAAATAATTTTTTGGCCTATTTTGATAAATACATTAAAAATGAGTGTACGGATTTATATGTCTTACTTTCTGCAGCAGATAACAAATCATACTTTCACACGATGACAATTTTAATCAACACATACAGACCTGTAATCATAGTAAAGTAAACATTTATTTTAAATAATCTATTCATCATATTTTACCAATGAAGGGTGACATTTAACTCACCAGGGGCAGTGAGGAGAATTAGCTTAAAACATTAAATATAAGTTTACAATCTGAAGAATTTTTTAAAAATTTGGCTTAACATTGAAAAGAAGTACTCAGGTTCATTTTTGACACTGACTTATTATTGAAAGTTAGCTATTACTGTATTGTATTAGGTAAAAAACACAATATATTATGTTTGTGCCTAAGTGAAAGGAAAATTTTTTTAAAAGATGCTTGCATAATCTTTTGTTTGGGGATAAAAATGAAGCAGAGTTTAACCAAACATTGTCTGGCAGTTTGGCAAAAGACAGTGCACAGTTTGAAGCAGAAGAACTGGATAGCATTCCTTCAGCCTTGCTTTAATTCACTTTTTTCCTTAGAATTTCCATGTATCTTAAAAGTCAATGCAACAGGGAAATAGAATACATCCACTTATCAGATAAACTTATGAATACACACCATTATTTATATTTTAAAAAAGATAATGTTGTTCCTAATAAGTTAGATTTGATAATTATTATTTTGTTCTGACTATTCCTAACCATTCAGTATGGTTGAATTTAAAACTGAGCTTTTCTTTTTAAAGTTATAACATAGATACTTCAAAGAAAATTCAGTAAAGAGGCAATGAATTAGCAATCAATCCCTCTAATTAAATTTATCCACTGTAAATATTTTAGGTATATTTCTACCTATATTAAAAAAATTTTAACAGTGGCAATAATATCACATATATAATTTAGCATTTTCTCACTTAATGTTACAGAGCATTTTTGCAAGCTATAGTAACAATTTCATAGCAATTTCCTTTATGCTCACATGAAAGAGATACTAGGTTGTTTTTACTTCCCTGTTGCGGCAAAAATAAGCTTTTCTGCTTCAGAAATGACAAGGTTAATGTAAGTATTCCAGTTTTGCCTAGAAAGCAATATTATGATACTATAAATAAGATCATGATATTACTTGAAAAATTTTTATCATTGTAAAAATTTTAGTAGGGTAAAGCAAAAAAAAAAAAGTCATAAAAATACTTACCCTTACCAGCTATAGGCCAGCAAAGAAATGAAAAAACATATTTAAATGGGTTAGAAACATTTATTTCTAGTCATTTTAATTTTATGTCATTTTCTCAGTTTCTACTAATGATTCTACAAGTTGTCTTTCCAAAAGATGATCAAGAAAGAGAGAAAGGGCTTTTCTGGTAAGCGGCCTGAGGTGACCCCTAAAAATAGTACGCTATTCACTTGACCCAGAAAATCCCACAAAATCATGCAAATCAAGAGGCTCAAATCTTCGTGTACACTTTAAGAACACCCGTGAAACTGCCCAGGCCATAAAGGGTATGCATATCCGAAAAGCCACCAAGTATCTGAAGGATGTCACGTTAAAGAAGCAGTGGGTGCCATTCCGTCGTTACAACGGTGGAGTTGGTAGGTGTGCACAGGCCAAACGGTGGGGCTGGACTCAGGGTCGGTGGCCCAAAAAGAGTGCTAAATTTTTACTACACATGCTCAAAAATGCAGAGAGTAATGCTGAACTTAAGGGCTTAGATGTAGATTCTCTGGTCATTGAGCACATCCAAGTGAACAAAGCTCCCAAGATGCGGCGCAGGACCCACAGAGCTCACGGTCGGATCAACCCCTACATGAGCTCTCCCTGCCACATTGAGATGATCCTTACTGAAAAAGAACAGATTGTTCCTAAACCAGAAGAGGAGGTTGCACAGAAGAAAAAGATATCCCAGAAGAAACTGAAGAAACAAAAACTTATGGCCCGGGAATAAATGCCACAAAAAATAAATGCAAATAAAAGTAAAAAAGAAAAGAGAGAAAAGAATAATATGGAAGTCAAGGAAGAGAGGAAAATTAAGGCAAAACTACTCTCTGGATCAGTTCAATGGCATCTCTGATAAAGGTCATGGTCAGTATCTCATTTAGATCAGACAGAAACACATTTCTTTTTTAATTCTTTCCTTTCCTTTTTAAAGATAAAACATCAGGGTCTGTGAGTAAATACAAAGAAAACCTCTTAACAAGACTGGAACAGTTTGGATTTTTAGAACAAATTTAGCTTCTTTAAAGCAAGTTAATCAAGGGGCTAAAAAATTCAATTCCACTTAGCCTGATCAACACTGCCTTGACAATACATTGCTATCTAATAGAAAGATTTTGCTGGGAAGACATTATATGGCTCTCTTACTAAACTGGTTATCAGATCTTTTATTAAATCCATATCAGGAGGCCATGATTTTAATGTTCTTGACCCAGTGCTTCCCAACCACTTCTCTTCCCACTTCGTGTAAGATGGATGATATCCTTTATAATATGGGCTTCCCTGGTAGCTCAGTGGTAACGAATTCGCCTGTCAATGCAGGAGACATAAATAAATTTGATCCCTGGGTTGGGAAGATCCCCTGGAGATGGAAAGGGCAAACCACTCCAGGATTCTTGTCTGGGAAATCCCATGAAGAGAGGAACCTGGCGGGCTACAGTCCATGGGGTTGCAAAATAGTTAGACACGACTTCACCACTGAACAACACATCATTTATAACACCAGTACATGTCTTGGGTATTCCTTATACTCAAGATGTGAAAAAATATACATTGGAACACAAGCAAACGAGGGAGACATTTTCATAAAAATAATTTCCAAGTCAATGCAACTTGGCAATTCTTAAACAGCAGTAACCTTCCCCACCTTTGTCTCAGTGCCCTGGAACATTCTTGCCTGGAGAATACCAGGGATGGCAGAGCCTGGTGGGCTGCCGTCTATGTGGGGTCACAGAGTCGGACACGACTGAAGCGACTTAGGAGCAGCAGCAGCAGAGAAAATTTTGGTCATTAGACCTGGGACAGTGGAGTCAGTTATTACAGGGATCCCAGTACTCTTGCCTGGAAAATCCCATGGATGGAGGAGCCTGGTAGGCTGCAGTCCACAGGGTTGCAAGGAGTCGGACACGACTGAACGACTTCACTTTCACTTTTCACTTTGATGCATTGGAGAAGGAAATGGCAACCCACTCCAGTGTTCTTGCCTGGAGAATCCCAGGGACGGGGGAGCCTGGTGGGCCGCCGTCTCTGGGGTTGCACAGAGTTGGACATGACTGAAGCGACTTAGCAGCAGCAGTGGGTAGGAGACAGGGAGGAGACTAACCATCCCATAACACACAGGACAGCCTTCCCTGCCCCCACCACCTGCCCCACCTCCCTGCCGACCCCTGAAACAAAGAATTATCTAGCCCCAAATGACAGTCTTGCTGAGAAATACTGCTCTAACAAAACAATCACTGTGCTTCTGGTCAAAACAGTATAATTTAAAGCAGATTAACCCTACTACCTGAAACAACTAAAAAAAAAAAAATCATTAAAAAATATTTTTAAGAAAGTTCTCAAAATTTTGGACATCCGGCAACACAGCAGAGTGATTCCTGAGAGGCGGGGAAACCAGTGAGATGATCCTTTTAGCTGCCTCCTGTTAATACCTGGAGAAACTTTCAAAGCGGTGGCTCTGGGAAGAAGAACTCAGGGAGAGCTAAGGGTCTCTCTGGGCTGAGAAGATGGGAGCTGACAGTTCAGGAAGGTCAAGACTGCTGAAATCTGCAGGGAAGATTATTGTTTCCTCCCCCTACCTCACTCCATATTCAAGTGAATACTGACCACATCACTCGATGGAGGGCAGCAATATGAGGATGGGGAAGAATCTTCAAAGGATTAGAGGGGACAGTGCCCACATGCACACAGAGACTAGAACAGTGCTTGCTTCCAACAGCCAGAAGATAAAACTTCAATTTTCACTGCTTATCAGTTGGCATCCAGGTGGTCGTGGTCTAATCACTAAGTCGTGTCCAACACTTGTGACCCCATGGACTGCAGCCTGCCAGGCTCCTCTGTTCATAGGATTTCCCAGGCAAGAATACTGGAGTGGGTTGTCATTTCCTTCTCCAGGGGACCTTTCCAACCCAGGGATCAGACTTGGGTCCCCTACATTGCAGGCAGATTTCTTTACCCACTGAGCCACCAGGGGAGCCCAGACTAGATGTTATTTGGCTCCACCTAAAAGCTAAACCTGACGGGATTAAATTTCTTTTGAGTGATTTATGTCTTAGAATAAAACTCAAGAATATTTTTGTGAAGAAAACTACACCAAAGCACATCATAATTAAATTGCTCAAAACCAGTGTTTAAGTGAAAGGTTTTAAAGCAGCTTGAGAGGGGGAAGAAACAAACCACAACACACATTATGTACAGAGGAAGAGATAAAAATAATACCAAATTTTTTCATCAGGGAAGAGAAAAAGCAAGTTAGCAGAAAGCAGAGCAAAGTCTTTAAAGAACTGAAAGAAAAGCATCTTTCAAAATGAAGGTAAAATGAAGACATTTTCTTACATAAAAAAGCTAAAAGCTGCACATGTACTATAAGAAAAGTCAAAGGACATCCTTTGGGAGGTGAAATATCTCAGTAAGTGAAGAAAGAGTGGTAGGAATGGTAACTACATGTTTGAGTATATAATATTTTCTCTTATTATTTACATTTTTTAAAGAGGTAATTGACTGTTCCAGGCATAATAATAATATCAATGTTTTGTGGGATTTATAACATTTGTAGAAGTAAGATGCATGACCAGAATTGTACAGGAGCCAGGAAGGGGGATACAGAAGCCTACAATTGTGAGGAGCATGTACTATGTATGAAGTACCATAATCACTTGAAGATGGATCAGGTAAGTTTAAAGGTGTATACTAGGAAGTCTAAAGCATGCAGGAGACAGGTTGAACTTATATCCTATCTTTATTTGGCCTAAGGTGCTTTTGTTTAAGATGTCTAAATGTAATACTAATGGGTGCCTAAACAGAACTGGAGGGAGTTATTCGACGCATGAAAAAAGTAAGAGAAGTCAGAATGTTGCTCCCCTGAAGATGAAGCTTGAGAATGAAGGGTGTTGAAAAAAAGTCACGATTTAAGCTTACAGTTAAAGACAAACTGACTTATTACATTACAGGAGGAAACAGAGAAGTTTTGGAAAGGAGTATAACAAGGTAAAACATTTGGTTTAATTAATGATTACTAAAGCTATGTTNCCATGAAATTAAAAGATGCTTAATCCTTGGAAGGAAAGTTATGACCAACCTAGATAGCATATTTAAAAGCAGAGACATTACTTTGCCAACAAAGATCCATCTAGTCAAGGCTATGGTTTTTCCAGTGGTCATGTATGGACGTGAGAGTTGGACTCTAAAGAAAGTTGAGCACCAAAGAATTGATGCTTTTGAACTGTGGTGTTGGAGAAGACTGTTGAGAGTCCCTTGGACTGCAAGGAGATCCAACCAGCCCACCCTAAGGGAGATCAGTCCTGGGTGTTCATTGGAAGGACTGATGTTGAAGGTGAAACTCCAATACTTTGGCCACCTGATCCGAAGAGCTGACTCATTGGAAAAGACCCTGATGCTGGGAAAGACTGAGGGCAGGAGGAGAAGGGGAAGACAGAAGATGAGATGGTTGGATGGCATCACTGACTCAATGGACTTGGGTTTGGGTGGACTCCAAGAGTTGGTGATGGACAGGGAGGCCTGATGTGCTGTGGTTCATGGGGTCGCAAAGAGTTGAACACGACTGAGCGACTGAACTGAACTGAACTTATAGATCACTGAATTTACTTTCTCACCATAAGGTCATCAAAATGCTAAGAAAATTCAGGAAAAATAAAATGAAACAACAAATAATAAAGCAAAAAATAATTAGGGAAACAACTATTTAGGGAGTTATTTTTCACATTTTAGAAGAAATTCTTAACCTTCTCAAAAACATCTGATTCATATAAGTAATGGTATCTTTCTATCTTTCATGCATTTCTATTTAGAGAAAAGAGGCCAATGTAATAAAATGTACTGCAAACTGAAAGCTGATTGGACAAAAAACAGTAAGCAGCTTCAAAACTGTAATGGAACATAATAAAATGTATGATTTCATTCCAAATTCCACATGTATATCAGAAACATATTACATAATAATACATAGGATTGTTGCATTTTTCAACATTACAGATTTACTTTTTGAAAGTGCTGTCCTAACATTCTGCAAGGTATTTATTTAATTAGTAAAAATTGACCAATGGAACAAAATATTGTTACATTTGCTAGAATTACAGGTTTCAATTATGTGGTGAGGATTTTAAAATAATACATTGGAAACTAGAGACTATGATCTCTCACTAAATCAAGTATCTATTCCCAAAGCTAAGCTTCACTGAAAGGAAACATAAGATTATTCTCTGAAACATACTGCTATTGAGGATTGAGGGTTATGTATGAGCTCTTGAGACTGCGATTTTAACTACAAAGTTCACAAAGTGGAAACTGATTTTCCTAAGGTCACCCAGAAACAGAATGCTATCTGGAATGGAGAACACAAGTCTCTATAGTCTAGCAAGTAGTCCTTCCAATGTATCACATTAAAACTCACATTCTGGAACTTACAAACAACTGTATTCCCAAATAACAAGCTGTGCTTTGTATGCTTAGGTGCTCAGTCGCGTCCGACTCATTGTGACCCCGCAGACTATAGCCTGCCAGGCTCCTCTGTCCATGGGATTCTTCAGGCAAGAGTACTGGAGTGGGCTGCCCTGCCCTCCTCCAGGGGATTTTCCCAACCCAGGGACTGAACCCTGGTCTCCCACATCGCAGGTAGATTCTTTACCATGTGAGCCACCATGGAAGCCCAAATAACAAGCTAATTGCCTCAAATTCTGGCAAAGCTACTATTTCAGATAGGTGTAAGACACTTACTTAGATATGTCTTAGAATCTATAGTCAAAGACTACTAATGGTATGGGAGAGAGAGGAAAGCGAGTTGAGCAGCAAACAAGTTGAGGCATTTATCTGTTTATTATTTTCTTCTCTCAGGTACATATTTGATAAATCACCCTCATTTGTTTTATAGTAATGTTTATATCTGTAATTGACATAAAAGTATAATCCTTTCATATATTTAATCCTCTTCTTGAATTTAACTTGGTCTAAATTTAACACTGTCATCCTACTTTCTCTCTGTGTTTTTAGCCTTTTGTCTGTGTTATGTCTCACATGTGGATTTTGGTTTTTATTCCATTCCAAGAATCTGTCACTAGGTCCATTTAACTCATTTAAACTAAAAATTCATATATACATATGAATTTTACATATATATTTCTGTCTTCTGCTATATGGTTACTAAAAATTCCTTGGCATCCTATTTTTAATCTCTACCAGTTACTTTACAAGTTTTCAAAGGCATCATTGACCCTATATTTTCTTTACCTACTGTAAGACAAATCATTTTTTTACTGTATATAACTTATACACAGCATATAACTTCCTTATATAACTTTCACAAAATCTGGTGTTTACATTTCACATATTGTTATAATTACTTAATTACTTCATAAGCCTGTAACCTATTATAGGAATAATTTCAAGTTTTTCTTTGAGTCAAAATATACTGTAACAGTAATTCAGATGTAGCTATCTTTGTTTCTTAACATCACACTCTTTAATTCTTCTATATTTTAAGTTTGAAATTTCTGAGATACTACAACTTATTTACTCGATTCCTGGTCGGGAAGATTCCCTGGAGAAGGGATAGGCTACCCACTCCAGTATTCTTGGGCTTCCTTGGTAGCTTAGACAGTAAAGAATATGGGACCCCTGGGTTCGATCCCTGGGTTGGGAAGATCCCCTGGAAGAGGGCACGGCAACCCACTCCAGTATTTTTGCCTGGAGAATCCCAAGAGCAGAGTAGCATAGACGGGCTACAGACCATGGGGTTGCAAAGAGTCGGACCCAATTGCACAACTAAGCACAGCACTGCACACTCATTTACATTTCAAATATCAGAAATTCCCTTTAAATATTTTTAGGCAAGTGAATTGTGTATTTTCTGAATCTCCGCCCATATTACAATACTGGGTTTGGCCAAAAGGTTGGTTTAACTTTTTCTGGTAAGATGTTGTTATAGAAAAACCTGAAGGGTTTGGCTAACCCAGTATTTTTTTCCAGTGCTTTTATTCATGAATAACTTCTTGGAGGTATATTGAATTCTCAAGTCATAAAATTTCCCATCAATTCTCTGTAGCTGTAATTCTCCTGACTTCTACAGTTCAGTGTTAAGGTGATATCTGAAGCAACATACACAACCTTAATTGAAAAAATATTGTGAAAGAAATGTTTAGATGAAAATCTGTTTTCACTAAACTTCCTGAAATGTGGGAAGTCTGTGTATCTGCAGACTAATACCTTTCAAATTTCACAAAATGTTTCTTTTGTATTTCTTACTTTTATTATTTCTGCTCTGTTCATCTGTTTTGTCCTCTTCTCTTCACACTTAGAAAATCAGATTTTTATTTTATTGGATACTTGCTTTCTTTCCTTAGTATCTGCCAATTGTGAGCAGCTTTCAGACTTGACTCAAAGAAAAACATGAAAAATGATTCCTAAAATGTTACAGGCATATGAAATAAGTAATTATAACAATATGTAAAACCTAAACTTCAGATTTTGTGAAAGTTATATAAGGAAGTTATATACTGTATGCAAATTATATTCAATAAAAAAAAATGATTTATCTTTCAGTAACTTTTCTTCTTCTATAGAACTGACTTTGAAGCCGTGGTCATTCTGTATGTGTGTGCATGCTCAGTTGCTCAGCTGTATCCGACTCATGCCAGGCTCCTCTGGCCATGGGATTTCCAGGCTGGAATACTGGAGTAGGTTGCCATTGCCTTCTCCAGGGCATCTTCCTGATCCAGGGATCAAATCCAAGTCTCTTATGTCTCCTGCATTGGCAGGTGGGTTCTTTATCACTGAGCCACCTGGGAAGCTCCTCCTTCTGTACATCACTACCTAAAATGTGGCATCAATTAGCTGCTGGTTTCAGTTTTAATCCTTCTGATTTCTCCCAGAACTCTTTTATTAATCTCAGACAACGCCTCATTTTTACAAACTTTTCAATAGAGACCGTGTTTCTCATAAATTTAAAAAATAAAATCAATATATTTGATTTCAATATTGTAGAATCTCTTCATAGGTCTCCCTTTGTCGCTCCTCCACCGTTTTTTAAATCTATCCTTGAATAAACAGATTTTCAAAGTCTGCTATTTGCCAAATGATAGGACAGCCTCATTGATTCCTTGTAGTTTCCCACTGAAGTAGTGACAGAATTCACCTCTTCAGCCTCAAGCTTGAAAGCAAGTAGAAACTAACAGCTCTCTCTAACCCAGTTTTCATTCTTTAGCAGGCATTTATGCAGCGATTTTTAAAATTGGGGTATGGTTGCTCTACAATGTTGCATTGGTTTCTTCCGTACAATGAAGTGTATCAGCTGTATGTATTGCCTCCCTTTAGGACTTTCCTCCCCAATCCTACTCATCCAGTGACCTAGCTGAGCTCCCTGTGCGATATAGAGGATTTCCACCAGCTATCTGTTTTACACATGATAGTGAGGTTTTGACAAACATTCTTCCTGTTGCAACTGTATGGTTCTTTACAATCAGAGGCAAAACAACATATTTTGAAATTAACATGATTTCCATAATTTTTTGTTTTCAGTTTAACTGTAGAAGGCTCTAATTCTAAAGCCTTCTTGAATTAACCTTCTAGGTACAAAATGACCAAATATTAAAAATAATAAGATATATCACTTTATGGGGCATATAGCTCAGGAATTAGAAAAAAATTTTGAGACAGTGAGAGATATCACTGTGACAAAGGTTCTGTTCCCATGTGCTTATTTAGACAAGCCAGGCTTCCCCATGTTCACATTTTGGAAAGTTATAAGAAAATATCTTGGAAAAAAAAAAAGGAATTACTGTGAAACCCTTTCTCATTATAGAATAAATAAGTCATTCACAGGTAAACTGGGAAGGGAAGTTATATCCAGCTCATTAACATAGGCAATTCCAGTCAAATTTAACCTTAATAATTATTCTTCAATTACTTATATGTTTTCTTAAGCTGTGTGCTACTTATAATTGCAGTTATACTTCAATACAAAATACATTTTAAATACTTAAATCCTTCTGGTCACAGGAATTTTTATTTATTCTTCCTCGTTTCATTTTTTGTAATTAAAAGCAATTGTTTTTGGCCATGCTGAGTCTCTGTTGCTGCTCAAGATTTTTTTCGAGTTGCAGCAAGCAGGGGCCACTCTCTAGTTGGGGTGTGCAGGCTTCTCGCTGTGGTCGATTCTCTTGTGGAGTATGGGCCCTAGGATGTGTGAGCTTCAGTAACTGCAGCACGTGGGCTTCAGAAGCTGTGGCTTCTGGGCTCCAGAACACAGACTCAGTAGTTGTGGCACAGGGGCTTAGCCACCCCACAGCACGTGGGATTTTCCAGGACCAGGGATTGAACCTGTGTCTACTGCATTGGCAGGCAGATTCTTCACCACTAAGCCACCAGGGAAGCCCTTGACTTTTTTTTTCTTCAGGTGAGGCAGTTTGACTGACTTGGTTTTTTCAAACAGAGCCACAAGGGGAAATAAATCTGGGAGTTTAGGAGAAAAAGATTTAATAACAAAGATTTTTTAGGGAAAGGGGATTTGGGGCCTTCCTGTGTTATTCTTTATATTGGCTCTCTCTGCTCTCTGGATCTTTATTTTATTTGGCTTAAACAACAGAAATTTATTGTCTTGAAGTGTTAGAGGCTAGAAGCTGAAATATTAAGGGGTCAGCAGGTTGGTCCCTTCTAAGGGCTGTGAGGCTAATTTGCTCCTTGTCTTTCTCACGTGTAGTGGGTTGCTGGGAAGTTTTGGCACTCCTTGGCTTGTGGAGGCATCATATCCATCTCTGCCTTCATCTTCACTTGGCATTCTCCTGTGTGTGTATCTGCTTCCAAGCGCCCTCTTTTTTGATATGAGCACTAGTCACACTAGGTTATGGGCACACCCTTCTCTGGAATGACCTCATCTTTATCACACACACAAGGCTATTTCCAAATAAGGTCATATTCTAAGGAACTGGGTTTTAGGACTCCAACATAGAGTTTTTTTAATCCCAATTTTGTAGACATTTTTAATTGCAAGAAAGCACGATAGAGGGATCAAAAAGATTCTGATGCATAATGTGTGCTTAGTTGCTCAGCCATGTCCCTTTGTGACCCCATGGACTGTAGACTGCCAGGCTCCTCTGTCCGTGGGGCTTCTCGGGTAAGAATACTGCAGTGCGTTGCCATTTTCCCCTCCAGGTGATCTTCCTAACCCAGGGATTGAACCTGTGTCTCCTGTATTACACAGATAAGCTAAGCCATCAGGGAAGCCCATTGATGCATAATAATTATTTCCTAAGAATAAAATTCTGTTGGGGATCAGTCATGGAAATAAGAATTCAAGGAGAAAAGGCTAATAGTATACAATTTGCAATGGTTAGAGATGTACATAAAATCACAACAATATTCAAATTTGATTGAGAATGTTTATGATCGATTTAATGGTTTTATTTTAGAAACTACCTCCATTGTGACTATTTAAATTTATGATGAAAAGTTTACAGTGACCTATAGCTGTAAAATCTAGCAAATTAGCAAAACAGTTTGAAGACTGATGGGAGCATTCCCATTTCTCTCTGGTCGTTTTTAGGAAGATGCATCTGGTTCTTCCTTGATACCTTTCAGAGATGTGATAACTAATATTTCATTTCTTACTAGTCAGAATGGCAAATAACTAACTGTAGTTTTATGTCCGCTTTCAATTTATATTATCTTCTTCCATGGGTAGTTTTCCCTGTTATTCATTCATTCAACAAATATTTATTGAATATCTACAGTGCATTTTTTCTAAGCCTTGAGTTTACAATAACATTCTTGGCATTAGAATAAGAAAAAAATAGAAAAATAATATCAATTCTCACACAGTGATATGGAGAAGACTGGATCACAGATAAACAATATCTACAACAATTTTGGGTTGTTTTGAAGAAAAATAAAACAGACAAAGAGTATGCCAGGGAAGAGAGTCTATTTTTGATAAAGCATCCAGAAAAGGGCTCTCTGAAGACAATCACATATCAATATTGGAAATATTTTGATTGGAAGTGAAGGGGGATAAACCATGTTTAACAAATGAGTCTGCCATTTCAAATCTAGGTCCCACTTTCATTTCTCCCTCAATTACTTCTCCTTATTATATTCAGCTTCTGTTTGACAAGACCTGGGACATCTCACTCTAACCCTTGTATTGCTCAGCTTGATTTTCTACAAAACAGAGACAACAATAACACGTGTTCTACAGGTCTTTGAGAGCATCGTGTGCTAAGTTGGTTCAGTTGTGTCCAACTCCTTTCTTCCCAGTGGACTGTAGCCCACCAGGCTCCTCTGTTCATGGGACTGTCCAGGCAAGAATACTGGAGTGGGCTACTATTCCTTCTTCCAGGGGATCTTCCTGTCCCAGGGATCAAACCCACGTCTCTCATGTCTCCTGCATTGGCAGATGGATTCCTTACCACTAGCACCACCTGGGAAGCCCTTGTGAGCACTGGATATCCTAATGCAGAAAAGCTAGCACCATGCCTGCCTGATACTCATTCATCTCCCAATAAGTCAAACCCAGCTGTCAGGGATCCATCATCCCTCTCTCCTTATATGTCTTTCTAGAGTCATTTCATTGTGGGTTAGAGATACATTTTGTTCTGTAATAGGTAGGAGAGTGTGATGTCAGGATTGACCCCACTTTGAGGCTGTATGTTACCAGGCTGGGAATGACTAAGGACTGTTGGCCTTCATGCTTCAGGCTTCTGCTTTCCAGCCTCACTGGGTTCTCCCCAACTTGTGTGTCTACTTTGCCCCAGGCTGACGGGTTGCTTCTTTCCATTAAAAAGATGGTGATTGTGGTACTGAAAATACCTGTTGAATATTTAAATATATAAAGGGACAAGAAATTGAGGATGAGAAGAAAAATCAGAGATGCCTCTAAATGTAGTTTAGATATTATTCCCTCTATTTCTAATGGATATTATCATGAATATGTATTTCAATGTATATATTTTTTAAATGATTCTCTTAAAACAACAAAAAGATTAATCTCTAAAGGTCTTTATACAAGTCATGTTCATGCTGTCGTGCATTAAAGAGTCCAGGCTTGATATGCATAGTGTACCTAAAGTGCTAAAAATTTGCTTGCTATTTAAGATCTAGCTTTAAAAACTACCTGTCAAAAGGTTACTTGTTTTTCATATGCGGTGTAAAATGCTTACATCTATGTTGATTTTTTCTTTATATAACTTGAAGTACAGGTTTGGTTGCTGTTTTATGCTTTAAGTACTGTATTTCTAGCTAACTTTAAATAACACGATTATTTCTTAACATGATGGACATGTTTAAGCACCAATTTAAAAATCTTTGGAGATAACAAGTAAAAATATCCAGGCAAAAAAGCCACCAGCTTCAGAAAAATCACCTACTTTTGACAACCATGGTGATTTAAATGACAAGTATTGAACATGTGTTTTATTTTTTACTTCTTTCAATATTGTTTAATATTTCAAAAGACACCTAACAGTCCTGGAGTTTACCACAGATGATTGGGCCCTGAGGTTTAACGAAGAGCACAGATGGAAGAGAAACAAAATACCAACGACCAGCAAAGCTGTCACTGACAATTAGGGAATTTGACCCAGGAGACAACTGAAAAAAGTGCAGTTTGGCTTTTCAAAACTTTGGTTCAAGAAGCAAAAAACAGTATGAACACTGTCCTTTGACTCACTAGCTCCTGGTTCCATTTCCATAAAATGACACTGCATTTTATTCTTTTGATTCCTCTAATATCCCCAAGAGCCTTCCACTTTTGCCCATTTCTTTTGTAAGGTCATGCTAAATCACCTTACTGAGGCAAACCCTACAGTGAACCTGTAGTGTAAGATCAAGTGAATCCTTCTGAACAGTGTCAACACCTTGTAGCTACTGGTTTGGCAGTCAGCATCCAGGGTGAGGGTACACTGGAGAAATCCCACTTGGAGATAATTCATTATCAGTTGGCACTAATCTTTAATATATGCTGAGCATGGGTGTTAAGTAGCTTCAGTTGTGTCTGACTCTTTGTGACTCTATAGACTGCAGCCTGCTAGGCTCCTCTGTCCATGGGATCCTGGCAAAAATTTTGTCCATGGCAAAAATTCTGGAGTGGGTTGCCATTTCCTTCTCCAGGGGATCTTTCTGACCCAGGGATCGAAGCTGCGTCTCTTATGTCTCCTGCCTTTGCAGGCGGGTTCTTTACCACTAGTGAGTGCCACCTGGGAAGCTCTAATATATGTTGCTGAAAGCTAAATGGTAGGGGCCGGGATCCCCTTGCTCCCTGGGCTTCCAGCTGAAGGCAGACTGGCCCATCTCCACATGTCAGGGAATTAGATAGAAACAGGTGGTCGGACCTATTCTGATCTGGTATTTGTTTTCAGGGATAAGCTGACTTATAAGCTTATATAATATACTATATTGCGACTGAAAATTCATTCAGCGGAAAGATAGAGCCATGATAAACATTCAATATCCTTAACCCAATCTATTCTTAATAACTCCATAAAGAATGGATTTGTTGAGAACTGGGGGATATAAATGTACTTTAATCTGAGGACAGAGTTAAATCAGGCTGTTTTGGCATCACAGGGCACCTTAATTTGCTGGAGTCCCATGAGGTATCAGCATCTGATCTAGGAAACCTCCCATTTTATTTTCAATTGCCAACCTGTTCAACACCTGTCCGTGTCCACATGTGTGTAAGTGCTAACGATGAGTTCTTAGAGACCACCACATTCTGGTTTGTATGTTGGGTTCCTACTGCAGGGATCATGTTAACAGCTGGCAGCTTAGCAACTGCCATTGTCTAATTTCAGTAAAGATTAAGGCTTAAAAATCCTTAGCTGGAAATGTTCTTGGCAGAGGCCAAAGGTGCTGCTAGAGTTATTAAAAACAAAAAAATCCCAGAGCTTAATTTAATCAAGGAAAATGAATATATTCTTCAAGATCATGATGGATTTGAAGGGAATATATATTTACTGTCTTGACCAAATGGCATAAAAAAGATTTAGCAATCAGTGTATAAAATAGAAAGAGGAAAGACAGTCTTTTTAAAAACAGTGCTCAGACTGACTCACATATATTCATCTATTGAACAAACATTCAGCCAGTCTACTCACAGTAGATTAGAAGAGAGACAAGGTCTTTGTTTTCATGGAGCATATATTCTAGAAGGGATAAAGAGACAATAAATAAATAAATATATAAGGATGTCTA
>SJYV01005134.1:33947-85925 GCA_006410875.1 Neotragus pygmaeus | reverse complement strand
CACCTAACAGTCCTGGAGTTTACCACAGATGATTGGGCCCTGAGGTTTAACGAAGAGCACAGATGGAAGAGAAACAAAATACCAACGACCAGCAAAGCTGTCACTGACAATTAGGGAATTTGACCCAGGAGACAACTGAAAAAAGTGCAGTTTGGCTTTTCAAAACTTTGGTTCAAGAAGCAAAAAACAGTATGAACACTGTCCTTTGACTCACTAGCTCCTGGTTCCATTTCCATAAAATGACACTGCATTTTATTCTTTTGATTCCTCTAATATCCCCAAGAGCCTTCCACTTTTGCCCATTTCTTTTGTAAGGTCATGCTAAATCACCTTACTGAGGCAAACCCTACAGTGAACCTGTAGTGTAAGATCAAGTGAATCCTTCTGAACAGTGTCAACACCTTGTAGCTACTGGTTTGGCAGTCAGCATCCAGGGTGAGGGTACACTGGAGAAATCCCACTTGGAGATAATTCATTATCAGTTGGCACTAATCTTTAATATATGCTGAGCATGGGTGTTAAGTAGCTTCAGTTGTGTCTGACTCTTTGTGACTCTATAGACTGCAGCCTGCTAGGCTCCTCTGTCCATGGGATCCTGGCAAAAATTTTGTCCATGGCAAAAATTCTGGAGTGGGTTGCCATTTCCTTCTCCAGGGGATCTTTCTGACCCAGGGATCGAAGCTGCGTCTCTTATGTCTCCTGCCTTTGCAGGCGGGTTCTTTACCACTAGTGAGTGCCACCTGGGAAGCTCTAATATATGTTGCTGAAAGCTAAATGGTAGGGGCCGGGATCCCCTTGCTCCCTGGGCTTCCAGCTGAAGGCAGACTGGCCCATCTCCACATGTCAGGGAATTAGATAGAAACAGGTGGTCGGACCTATTCTGATCTGGTATTTGTTTTCAGGGATAAGCTGACTTATAAGCTTATATAATATACTATATTGCGACTGAAAATTCATTCAGCGGAAAGATAGAGCCATGATAAACATTCAATATCCTTAACCCAATCTATTCTTAATAACTCCATAAAGAATGGATTTGTTGAGAACTGGGGGATATAAATGTACTTTAATCTGAGGACAGAGTTAAATCAGGCTGTTTTGGCATCACAGGGCACCTTAATTTGCTGGAGTCCCATGAGGTATCAGCATCTGATCTAGGAAACCTCCCATTTTATTTTCAATTGCCAACCTGTTCAACACCTGTCCGTGTCCACATGTGTGTAAGTGCTAACGATGAGTTCTTAGAGACCACCACATTCTGGTTTGTATGTTGGGTTCCTACTGCAGGGATCATGTTAACAGCTGGCAGCTTAGCAACTGCCATTGTCTAATTTCAGTAAAGATTAAGGCTTAAAAATCCTTAGCTGGAAATGTTCTTGGCAGAGGCCAAAGGTGCTGCTAGAGTTATTAAAAACAAAAAAATCCCAGAGCTTAATTTAATCAAGGAAAATGAATATATTCTTCAAGATCATGATGGATTTGAAGGGAATATATATTTACTGTCTTGACCAAATGGCATAAAAAAGATTTAGCAATCAGTGTATAAAATAGAAAGAGGAAAGACAGTCTTTTTAAAAACAGTGCTCAGACTGACTCACATATATTCATCTATTGAACAAACATTCAGCCAGTCTACTCACAGTAGATTATAAGAGAGACAAGGTCTTTGTTTTCATGGAGCATATATTCTAGAAGGGATAAAGAGACAATAAATAAATAAATATATAAGGATGTCTAACTCCGATCAGAGAAAAATGTTCTGGGAAATATAAAACTGGGTAATGTGACAGGGAGTCACTTCAGATTGGATGGGCAAAAAAGACCCAGTTCAGGTAACATTTGACCTGATACCTAAGTGAGTAGGTAGAACAAGCTAGTCATGGGGGAAATGTAAAAGGTAGAATAAATGTTTCGAATTTCTTTAGATGCTTAAGAAGCTAAGCAACAACCAAGTGGAAGAAAGGTGTGTGATGTATGTTTAGTCACTAAGTCATGTCCGACCTCATGAACTGCAGCACAACCAGGCTTCCCAGTCCTAGAAAGAGAGGTAGGGAGATTTAATTCAAAGGCATATTTGTGTAGAAATCACACTTTAAAAATAAACTCATATCATTATATATTTGAGAGAGGGGGCTGGTGACCCGGAGGTGCTAAACCCCAGTTCTCGGCGCTGCAATTAACCTGGACGCAGAACATCACAAGTCAAGCTGCTGCTCAGGGATAGGTGAGGATTCATCTGAGAGGAAGCTAGAGGCCACAATAGGGACAATATTTAGGACTTTCCCTTGGTTATGGTCAGAGGTTTTCCAACTGTAATAGGCAGTCATGGAAGAATTTAGACAGGAAATTGGCACAATCTAAGTTATGCTTCAAATAATTATTCTGGCAATGCGAAGAATGGCTTCCCTGGTGCCTCAGAGGTTAAAGCGTCTGCCTCCAATGTGGGAGACCCGGGTTCAATCCCTGGGTCGGGAAGATCCCGTGGAGAAGGAAATGGTAACCACTCCAGTATTCTTGCCTAGAGAATCCCATGGACAGAGAACCTGGTAGGCTACAGTCCACGGGGTCGCAAAGAATCAGACACGACTGAGCGACTTCACTTTGGTGGAAAGTAGACCCAGAGAGAACAGCTGGGATTCTATTGTGAAAATCCATGGGAAGATAATAATGGTTTCTACTAGAATGATAGCAGAGAAGGTGGAAAGAACTGAATGTAAGCAGGATACTATTCTGGCTGTAGATAAAACAGGATTTTCTGATTGACATGGGGGTAATGAAAAAAATAAGGGAACAAAAACGATACGATGGTTTTGGTTCAAGTATGCTCAAATATGGGCTTCCCCAATGGCTCAATGGTAAAGAATCTGTCTTCAGTGCAGGAGATGCAGGTTTGATCCCTGGGTCAGGAAGATTCCCCTGGATGAGGACAGTCCATAGAGATGTAAAAAGTTGGATACACCTGAGCACACACGCACAGATGCTCAAATATAAATCAATTTTATGTTTTATATAGGTTTGAGAAGGAACCCAAATTAAAGGTGAGATAATATTTACTTATCTTACATTTACCAAGTCTTTATTATGCAGCAGGAACACTACACATGTATGTGTAAAGATATATATGCATATGAATGTGTGCATACATATAAACATATACACATACAGCATTTTAAAGTTGAGTCTTATAAAACAGTCAAGTCCATTAACATTCAATTCAGATAAATAATACGGTTACAATATTGCACATTCCTCACTCATAGGTCTTTACTCTTTCATGTAGGTGTGAGCTAGAAAAGAAGAGAAACAGATATTTTTCTACATAAAAATACCAACACAAATTTTAAAGGAACACAAGGTGCATGTAAAAGAGGAATTTTGGCATTGGAATCATTTCCTGATCCTTATGAGATATTCCTTATAAAATTCAGCTCTACTCTCATTCTACTTTCTTTTATAATTTTAACTTGAGACATGGGTAAATGATCATTTCAATATATTTTATAACTACTTTGAAGAGTAAATGCATTATTTCATTTACAGAAAACTCAATTATTACAAAGGCTATCATAAAAAGGAAACTTAAAAAATCCTTTTCCTCTGAGATTTTTTTCCCCACAGCCAAAAGAATTTTCCATTTTCTTTCCTATGTGCATTTTGAAAGATAAAATAATACATGCGATATGACTCATAATGACCATTAACTATTTTAAAAAAGAAATGAAAAAAAACAACTGTTTCAGTGAATATTTAAATATTCATGAGTCATCAAGTTTTATAAATCTTACTTCATATTATAGGTATCTATGCCCTGGCTCAGCAAATTCATTTCTACAGGAATACTCTAACACATGCATGAGCCCAAAGATCAAGCGTATATATTCTAGCATTACTTGCTGATTAAAGAAAGGAACTTAAGTTTCTAAAAACAGGGAATTGTTATGTACATTATATTAAGCTAAATTATGGAATCCAATCATCCATTAAAAGGAATAAAGTGAATTTTTAGATACTGACATGGTAACTTGTTTTATTTTTTATGTATCTTAAATATTTAATTTAATTAATTAATTTAGCTGTGTCAGTCTTGGTGGCATGTGGGATCTTCAATCTTCACTGCAGCATGCAGGACCTAGCTCCCTGACCAGGTATTAAACCCAGGCCCCTTGCACTGGAAACAGTCTTAGTCAACTGGATCACCAGGGAAATCCCATAACGCATTTTAAAAGCGGGTCAAAACAATGCAGAAAACAAGTATATATGCAGATGATTCCATTAGGATTGGATTATACTGAAACAAGTTAAAAAGTTCAAACTACTAGCAGTGGCTACTTGACCAGTGGGGGAAAAGACTGAAATCAGGGGGCCATGCTGGTAGGGGTTCTGATGAGGGCCACAAAGACTTGTGTATGGTTTGAGTTTATCCTATACCGAGCATGACTTGGGTTTGTACATCTTAAATCAGTTTAAAATATAAAGCCAGAGAGATGCTACCCCATGACTTCCTTGATTTGACAGCAGTATATCTATTCACTTTGCATTACTATTAGCAAACATCAGCTTATGTCCTAAGACTAAACCTAGATCATCTAATTTCCTGCAGTAGTGGCATTCTCAGATAACGTGACAGCAGTCTGCTGCAAGGTGTGCAGAATATTTCAGATATCAATAGGCTGGTGCAGCCACTTCTTTAAGCTGAGAGCAGATTTTGATGGCGTCTCATTAAGAGAGTGGCTCTCGTATGTTTCCAGCAGGTACAGATCACTTAGTGGCATGGCTGACTGTTTACATCCTGCGCCAGCTCAGCTGATACGTAATTAACATTATGCCTTGATAGCCTGCTGTTGTTTGCAGCAACTTCAAGTCATGATTCTGACACATCGACAATAAGCAGTGAACACTTTGATACGAGGCCAAAACAACATAGAAGTCTATCTACTTCAGTTTCCAGTAACGTCCCGCGGTAAGTGGGCTTCATGAGTGCGGGTCTCTTTATGCCATCACTCACTGGCCATTTCTTTAATGTAGTAACACTGTTGTGTACCTCATGAAATGAATGTTCCACAATGATTATGCACATGCCTGTTTGTCTTCAGATCAACTGTAGTTTTGTGCATTTATTTGATCATGGCAGAGTGACAAAGGATATGGTAGCTTAGCCTCTAGAGATGGACAGAACTGGATCTGATCACCAGATGCTACCTACCGCATACTAACCGTATAATTCTGGCCAAATTATTAATATGTAACCTCTTTATACATCAAGTTAACCTGTACAATGGGGATAATAATACCTATCCTCAAATCGTATTCTGAAGACTTAAAAGAGATAGTGTGGTGGTAAAAAAGTGCTTTGCATAAATGCCTGCCATATTTGCATAATAAATATTAAAGATAGCAATAGTTGTATTAATAGGTGAGTGCTTCAGGAATTTTTATATCACCACAAAATGTGCAGCATCTGAGGGCATACAGTTATTTGCAGAGGTATTAGCTGAATACAGATTTATGAAATAATTCAGTTTGCTTAAATTGTAGATACAGATATGGAATTTTAAAGCCATTAAATGGTTTATTACAATGAACTAAAACATACTAGTGTCATAAGTACTTTACATCAATGATATCCTCCAAAAGTAACACTAAAACACTGAATACGCTTAAGAAAAATTAATAAGAAACACATGTAAGTTTAATAAAAACACATGTAAATTTTGGGAATATTTTCAACATATTCCTCAGAATCACTGTTCTTTCAGTTTGGCTTGGACCCAAATTTACCTTCATCAGAAACAAATGCAGCCTCTTAAAAAAAGCATGAAAAATCTTTTTAATACTGTAAGCATACCGGCTTTAGAATGTAAATGGGGTCCAAAACTAATCTTACATAGCTCAGTTAACACCCCACAATGATAGGTAATTCACTTTCCCATTTTCAACTCTGATTTAAATGTTGATACAAGAGTCTCTGAAAGTCTCTTCACCTCAGCAGCTCTGCAAGTGTTCACTTTGAACAACGACTTTGCAGCTGAGCAAACGAGACTCTCAATCAATTTTTATGAGCACAAATTCTTGGGCTGATGGCTAGACCTCCAGCTCCATCACTCAGATAATACACACTCACAAGTGGTGATGAGATTCACATTATCACCAGAGCACCATTCTGCCGATGGCAGCAGCAGACACAGCAGGGGTACACTGTCCTCCTGGAAACAACTCCCTCACCTTTCAATAGTGCAGCCTGCAGGTATGGATCCACAAGCCATGTGCCAACAGAATGAGAGCTATCTTTAAAGATACTAATAAAATGACCCACTTCTTCCCAACGAGTCCTTCTTGCTGAATCTCCATACATACCCATCTTGATTTTGAAGTGTGTACATCCGTCTTCCCGTTACATTTGGAATTGAAAGGATGATTCAATTATATTTAACACTTTAAAAATTTGTCAGAGTACTGGCATGTAAATCTCAATAAACTTGGGCATGGGATTCTCTGTGTGAATATGTGTATATACATATATTTGTATAAAGATACAATGCTTCCCTAGTGCCTCAGACAGTAAAGAATCTGCCCGCAATGCAGGAGACCTGGGTTCAATTCCTGGGTTGGGAAGATGCCCTGGAGAAGGGAATGGCAACACACTGCAGTATTCTTCCCTGGAGAATCCCAAGGACAGAAAAGCCTGGTGGGCAACGTCTATGGGGTCGCAAAGAGTCAGACCGAACTGAGTGACTAACACTTTCACAATACTTAAATATGACTTCAAATTTTAAGATAATATGTCAGGTAGAATACATCTGAATTCATGAAAGTTTGGTGGTGTTTATCCTAAATTTTAATTATGGAGTATAGAGGTTTACCTCCTTTGTTTTAAACTGAATGTTGCCATTAAAATGTTAAACATATTTTTGTTATATAGAGAATTTTCCAGCTCTCCAAAGACATGGTTAATGTTCCGTAAAGAACAATTAATGATCTCAAAGCACTGAAATTCTTTTTTTGAATTTTTTGAATAAAATTCTTCTTTTATTTCTAAAGTCTCTTATGGGGTGATAATGAACATATACATGGTTGCTCTGTAATTTGATTCTTGTGATCATATATCAAAAAATAAGGTAGGGAGCAAAGGATTATACTGAACTTTACCTGGCTTGAAGCATAAAGTGTCCATCTGAACTCTCAAAACTGATCTACTAAGGCCTAATTTTCATATTAAAATAATGTATATTAGAAACTCTTTTAGCCTATTGTTACTTTACTGGATCTATACAGGATTCTTTCTTTAAAAATAATGAATATGATCCAGCAATCATGCTCCTTGGTATTTACCCAAAGAAGCTGGAGAGTTATGTCTACACTAAAACCCACACACAGATGTATATAACAGCTCGATTCATAATTGCCGAAATTTGGAAGCAACCAAGATCTCATTCAGTAGGTGAATAGATAAACTGTGCTTCATTTGGATAATGGAATATTAGTCAATGCTAAAAAGAAATGAGCTTTTAAGCCATGGAAAAAACATGGAAAAACCTTAAATGCAAATTCTTAAGTGAAAGCAGCTAATGAATAAAGGCTACATGCTGCAAGATTCCAACTATGACATTCTGGAAAAGGCAAACTGGTGGTTAAAAGATCAGGGGTTGCCAAAAGTGGGAGGGTAAAGATGAATAGGCTGAACAGAGAGGATTTTCAAGGGAGTGAAATGTTTTGTATGATATTACAGCGATAAATAGTATGTTTGTTCAAATACACAGATGTACAACACCAAAAGTGAAATCTAATAAAAAGCATGGACTTTTGATGAAGATGATGTGTCAAGCGTAGTTCACCCTTGATATCAAATGTACCATTCTGATGAGCGATGTTGATAGTGGAGGAAGTTATGTGGGGACAGAGGATAGACAGGACATCTTTGTACCTTCCCTTAAATTTTGTTGTGAACCTAAAATTGCTCTTAAAAAACCATATTGACTAATAGGTATGACATGTTGAAATCTGTGGTTACTGGGTGACATTCTCATGTGTTCTTCTTACACTTATTTCTACCAGTTCAACTCTATGCTTACTAAGAATCAGTAGCGTTTGTTTAGGCCAATAACATCAGCTACTGAACTTATGGGATGAGAACTTATGATATTCTGTGTAAATGCATGATATATGACCATGAAAAAGAAGCTGCAGTTTTTATGAAAAATCATTTGAATGCTTTGGAAAGATTTGACAAACACAAGTCACTAACACAAACTTGCTAAATTATATGTGAGAAAATCTATAAGTGGAAATAAAATAAAAATGTACAGAAAGATATGCACTCAAATTGCCTAGTAAATGCATTTAAATTTTTGTGCCACTGTAAAGAAATTAAGCCTAGAAACCAAAGAAGATGCATTATAGGTGTGACTTTTGGAAGATAGACCATTGAGAACTCCCAAGAGGGAACCCTTACTCAAAGCAAATGTGTGGGTTTTATATAAAAAATATTGTGTGTGTGTGTGTGCGCAAATGTATGTGCATATTTTATTAATCTGGTTGACCAAATATTGGTTCTATTTGCTTACTTATAAATTTTGTTATTATTTATTCTTGGCTGCATTGCAAGGCATGTGGTATCTTGGTTCTCTAACCAGGGATTGAACCAAGGGCCCTTGCAATGGAAGCCTGGAGTTTTCACCTCTGGGCCACCACAGGATTCTCAGTTCTATTTTCATAAGAAAAAGTTACACTTTATCCAGGTGGGGAAAAAAACCCGCTTTTGATTAAAAATTTACACTTTCATGAAGTTACCATGCTATTATGGCCCATCAATAAAATAATTTTATCCAGCAGTAGATAGATTACTTTATTTCTGGAAGATAGCAAATGATTTTCCTTCCTTGGGATATCACCATGTTAACCTGATCTAGTCTATACTTGGTTAATGCATGAGCAGGGCTTCCCTGGGGCTCAAGTGGTAAAGAAGTTACCTGCCAATGCTGGAGACGCAAGTTTGGAAAGATCCCTTGGAGGAGGAAATGGCAACCCACTCCAGCATTCTTGTCTGGGGAAATCCCATGGACAGACGGAGCCTGGGGGATGCTACTGTACATGGGCTTGCAAAATAGTTCAGATATGACTTAGCAACTGAATAACAACAATAATGTGTGGATAGGAATTGATCAGATTTTACAGACTGTTTTGCATTAACGAAACCAAGAGAGCTTCTCTTTTCATATATATTCACTGAGATTAAGACAGCTTGAATTTATCATGAACTGGAATGACTATTACTCAAAATTATTCTTTAAAGTAACTTTAACTAAATAAGTATATTCTATGAGCAAAGGTCATTCATGCTTCAAACACCAAAACAAAACAAGAGTCTACTGAACTGTACATTGTAGCACTCTGCCTGTATTCAGAATCCTATCACAAACAAATCCACCAGTCAAGGCAATTAAAAAATCTGTACTTCTGAATAAGTGATATATATGATACATTTTTTTAAAAGGCATGTTTTAATGAATTAACTTTTATCTATAAAACATCAGAATAATGCAGTGGTTCTCAAGGTATGGTCTTGGGATCCTGAGGATCTTCAAAATCCTTTCAGGGGACTTGTGAGGTCAAAACCATTTTTTAAATTATGTTTAAACATCTTCGCCCGTTTCACACTTACTCTCTCAAGAGCATATAGTGGAGCTTTCTAGAGGCTAACTTTCACCTGAGACTGCAACAGATTGAAGGCAGAAGCTGATTTGAAAATACAGCTGCATTCTATTTTTATTAAGCCAGACATTGAAGAGGTGCACAAAAACATAAAATAATGTCATTTAGTTCACTAAAATGTTTGGCTTGAAAAAATACTTGTTTTAAATAAAAAGGTTAGTTGCACTGGAATGGCCTTACTACTTTCATTTTAAAATGAATTAAATATTTTCTAAATTTCTCAGTTTAAATTTCTAATACAGTAGATACTGACAGATGCAACCCAAATAAAAGTTTGATTGGTTTACAGTGATTATATGACAGGAAAAAAGTGTACTTACCTGAACAAGAACAAAGTAACGTTTTTTCCATCTTTTCCAAACCTTCTGCCCAAGGGCATACAGATATCTGGTAAGAAAAACAAAAGTATCTTATATGAATAATGGTGTGGTGCCACATAATCATCTTCCTTCCATAGGTATTTGTTCTCGAGAGCAGCCTGCAAAGCTTAGTTCAGTAGTTACAGCCGCGAGTTCCGTGTTACAGAACGACTGAGTCTGTTCTAAGGCTCTTGAAAGGGAATTGATCTATGTGGCTTATCAATACGTCAGTTCTCTCCACAAACTGAGCGAAGCTGGAGTTAGAAAGGATAAGCAAAGCAGCAGTAGGAACTGTATTCTTACACGTATTTCTCAGGAGAGACATATGCTGTGAATTGAGGCTAGGGTACCAGATGTTTCAGCTCGCAGGTGACAGAGGCTGAGGAGTGTGGCCTGGCAGGGAGCTGGCTGCAGAGTCCAGAACCCGGGATGAAGAGTCTCCTTCCAGCTGAGTGTCCCCAAGATGTGCCTGTACCAATCTCAGTTTCCAATTCCTCAACTATCACATCAAAGAACTATATCTGGTGATTTCTAAGGTCCAAGCCCTGTTCCTAGGATATTTATCTGACACGCGAGCTTCTTCGTGCAAATTTTCCTAACTATGAAACTCGGATACTAATGAAAGTGACATTGTGTAATTCAACAATGGTTTCAACCAAGACTTCTGTTTAACTGTGCATTGCTGTTAGTAACTTGAATTGGAATGATTCAAGTAGTTAATCACTGGAGAAGAGAACTTTTGTTCTTACTGAATACACAGATGTAGGCTTAAGGATTGAGGAGGAAAGGGAAGAAATTAAATATTAATCAAGTATGAGCATGTCATGGAGAGCTATTTAAAACTTTATGACATACCTCCCACAAAAGTGGAAAACATTTTAGAAGTTAAAAAGTATGACAGAGACCTAATTTTTAAATTAAAGTATGATTTTTCAATATTTTATCATAATTCCTTTTTCTGTAGTCAAGATTTAACATTATAGAGGGTGTTCAAACTAATCTAAATTATATACAATTCTGAATGATTAAAAAAAGCCCTTTAGCTAACACTTTGTTGACGGTCTTAAAGTCTTTAGATTTCTCTCGATTTTTAAAATTGAAATCTTAGCTTGAAATTTTAGCTTCTGTTTTATGAAAATAATTATCCTTTGCTAAAAAAGCAAACATACTTTTTGCCCCCTTTTAAAAAAGATATGGGATATTGGCTAAGGGGTGCTGAAATGATGGGCTTTCCTATTCACTGCTCATGGAGTGTAAAATAAGACCACATTATTGTAGAATAACATGACATGCAAAGATGGGCTCAATAAGGGATAGAAATGGTATGGACCTAACAGAAGCAGAAGATATTAAGAAGTGGCCAGAATATACAGAAGAACTGTACAAAAGACATCTTCATGACCCAGATAATCACGATGGTGTGTTCACTTCACCTAGAGCCAGACATCCTGGAATGTGAAGTCAAGTGGAAGCATCACTGTGAACATAGCTAGTGGAGATGATGGAACTCCAGTTAAGCTAACTCAAATCCTAAAAAGTGATGCTTTGAAAGTACTGCACTCAATATGCCAGCAAATTTGAAAACTCAGCAGTGGCCACAGGACTGGAAAAGGTCAGTTTTCATTCCAATCCTAAAGAAAGGCAATGCCAAAGAATGCTCAAACTACTGCACAATTGCACTCATCTTACACGCTAGTAAAGCAATGCTCAAAATTCTCCAAGCCAGGCTTCAACAATATGTGAACAGTGAACTTCCAGATGTTCAAGCTGGATTTAGAAAAGGCAGAGGAACCAGAGATCAAACTGACAACACCCACTGGGTCATTGAAAAAGCAAGAGAGTTCCAGAAGAACATCTATTTCTGCTTTTTGACTATGCCAAAGCCTTTGACTGTGTGGATCACAACAAACTGTGGAAAATTCTGAAAGAGATGGGAATACCAGATCACCTGACCTGCCTCCTGAGAAATCTGTGCNAGCAGTGAGATCCCTTCGCTGTCCTGACAGCTCAGCCTTGTACTTTGGCCTCAGCATCACGGTCCCTGCCCTGCTCCCTGGGGCTTACATGGTCGTGCTGATGTCACCCAGTACTCTAGGCTGAGGATCCAGCTTTGCTCTTGTTCTAGCTCATCTTTCTCTGATACTCTGCTCTTGACTTCTGGACTGATGAGCTGGGTGCAGACATTTCCATGATTGCTCACATCTGGAACATTCCTGTGCTGAGATCCTCTCATACTTTTCTTGGCTTTTCCGAGGACACCACCTACTCCTTTGTCCCAGTACTCTGACTTCTCACTGCTCCTCTGCTTGTCTGTGTGTTGGCTGTCTTACTCCATCAGTGCCACACATCTTACAATCTCATCCATTTCTCGCAATTTAAATTCATTTCGTTCCTGCCTCTCAGGTTTCTAATGTCTTCTCATTCCTCAGAGTTCAACTATTACTTTCTCAGAGAAGCTCTCCCTGACATCCCTAATGAGGTCAGATGCCTTCTTACATGGATTAGGTGAGGTGGAGACACTCCTTCCCTGGCTCTGCCATAGCATACGGCTGTGGATGAAAGTCTATTTCCAGCACAACACAGTAAGCTCCGTGAGGGTAAGGACCACATCCATTACCCCTCACCACCCTGTCAGAGCACCATGACTTTATACTGCAGACAGTTCACTAATGGTTTTGAAATGACTAAACAGCTACTTTTAGTCTTGCCATTAGGAACGATGATAAGAACCTAATAAAGTAAATCTCCAGCAAAAATTTATATAATATATAATGAGGTAAAAGAAAAAGTCTTAGGTAGACTTTGGATCTTCCAGAAAGTAGGTGGTTTTATATTTATTTAATCAAGAGTATTCAGTGTTTGACCCACTCCAGTGTTCTTGCCTGGAGAATCCCAGGGATGGGGGAGCCTGGTGGGCTGCCGTCTATGGGGTTGCACAGAGTCGGACATGGCTGAAGCGACTTAGCAGCAGCAGCAGCATTCAGTGTTTGAGCAGCAGGATTTCATCCTGATATTTAACTTAACATAGGAGCTCAGAACATAAAGGAAGGTGGAGTGGCTGCTGGAGAAGCAGGCACAAAGGTGCAAGAGTCCCAGCTCATCCAAAAAGCCCATCATTCCTGAAAGGGACTCCTAGGGCTTCCAGCTGAAAACGGCTTCTAGGTTACAGTATCACAGGAACCTTTTAGTTAAAACTCAATACATTCTGTCCAAAGATCTCAAAATATCACCAGATTTCTAACTACCACTGATATACACAGATTTTAACTTTCTGATATATAAACATGGGTGGGGTCTTTGAGAAGGCTCAGTAATTTAGTAGCTCTTTCCTCTGCCTGAGTTTTGAACAAACTGGCTAAAGACCAAAGAGCTGTTAAGAAAAGGCTAAAAGACCACCTTCTCACCTACAAATACTGAAGAATCTGGCTTATTTCTGTAAGAGTGGGCTCCCTTATGAGGTTCGGTATTACATCAGACGTACTTTCCCCACTCTGTCACAGTCAGTGCTGGTCAGGCCAAATCTGTCCACCTGGAGATCCTGCCCCTGACAGATCCAAGTGGAAAGAGCTGAACTATGCACGCCCAGGCTCTGCTCTCAAACTAACTAATTAGATACATTATAAAAAGGGGGGGGTAGAGAGAAGCCAGGAGTTTTACTGTCATGGATATTCCCTGCATGGAAGGCAATAATAGGAGTAGAGAATAAGAGCTTTTATAAAATAGAGATGAAAGAGTTAAAATAATGAGAGATGGAAGGACACCAGAGAAAGACAGCAGGAGAGGGAAAATGAATGAGTCTCTTAAGTCTCCTTAACTTCTAACTGTTGTGTGTCTGGTGTGCCCTTCACTATTTTTTCACCTGTAAAACAGAAATGCAGTATTTGCCCTGATTAAAACAGGGGGTGTCATTAAAAATACCTAGTTAAATGATGTATGCAAAGGGGCTTTTGAAATTACAAAGCACAGTGGAAATCAAGGCATCATCATTATTAGAGGAATAGTAGTATAGACTGGAAAATATTTCAATTTAACTTTTTAAAGGACTCTTTGGAAAGCTTTGGGAAATTGGCTATGAATTTTTCAGTTTTTCCCACTTTAAGAAAAAAAACTTAAAGAGTGGCACAAAAATTTAAGTATACATTTTCCTACAATGAAGGATAACTATGATATCAGACAAGTTACGACAAAACACCTAGCGCTTATTTGTGAGATAAAAGCAATATTTCTATAGAGTACATGTATTATGCTTGCCAGCTACTTAATTCCTTAGGTTATTAAGAAATTGCCACTTATCCACCTACTAAAATACCCTGGACTACTATGAAAAAAGTACACTTTGATGATCAGTTTCTCACTTGCATCTATTTGGAGGAGCATGAATAACAAAAGGCAACAGTAATAAGAGGGCCGTGTACAATCAGGTTGGGATTCACTGGGCTACTCTTGTAAAAGGTTTTTCCTTCTCCTTTAACTTAAAGCCTAATAATTCCATTTATTTCTTTACTTGCTTACTCATAGGCAATGTTTTTGCCTGTGAATGCAGGATACAAAGAGAAATGAAATCGAGATAGTCAGTAAGAGAAAAAAAAACAACAAAAAAAACACCTCTGACATTTACAAAACATATTCAGAATTGAAAGTCTCAGATATTTTTGGTTCAAACTGACCTTAGTGACATCTTTGATATTCATATAGTGTTAAACATTAAATTTTTTCTATGTTAATTTGATAAACTGTCTTGACAAGTTTGATATGTCCAAAATGAACTACCACTTCACCTTCTAAAATTTTCTTACAATTAAAAAAATGTCTTGAAGATTACTTAATATTACTTAAATAACACTACCTTTATTATCAAGTTTTCTATTCAGCAGATAAAAATAGTTCTTTTCTGGGGGGATGCTTGCACCATCTACTGGAGAAATATATTACTATTTTTGTCAAATGACAACTTGAACACCATTTCCAAAGGTACTTTGTGAAGTACTTCCCTCTAAAATGCAACACTGGAACAAAATCTGGTCCTTTTCTTTCTTGCACGTGTCAGTACAAGAAATCAGCACTTTTCCCCACAAAATAACACAAATACACATTAGTTCAAGTAATTCAATATTCCCATCTTATTTTGACAGCTATTCATCCACAGGCAAAAGTAGATGTGGGCGAGAGAAACACAGATGGAGAAAAGATATTATATAACACTTTTACTATTTATTTAAAAAGTATACAAACATCTAATTTTAAATGAATATAAGCAGAGGTTCTCCCCCATTTAGCCATACAGCTACGGAATAAAGACTAGAATTGACAAATGAATTTGTAGAATGTCAAGATTATTTTAAAGAATTGAAACCATTCTAAAGGTATCTCTGGGTTTTTCTTAATACATAGCCAAAATCATAATAAAATGGAGTGTAAAAGAAATCACTACACAGAAGACCATGATCTCTAAATCACTTTTCCCCCCATTCTCTGTATGATGGCACCACCTAAAGCAGAAGAATTTAAGAGCTGTTCATTTTCAATTAAGAAGTCAGGCTATTTTCCTAGTAAAAGAAATGAGAATCTTGTTTGAAGGTCTGTATCATAATTGCATCTCTGGATGTGGGATATGATTCAGTTGCAGGCACATATATATCTGCTTTTTAGTAGGATGCTAACATAAATTACTCTATACTGTAATTGATTAGAATCCAAATAATTTTTGATTTATGAGAAGCCCTTCTCTCTCCTTCTCTCTCTGTAATTAGAGGAAATAGACAAAAAACAGCCCCTCACTGCAGAAACTGAAGACATATGCTGGAGTTGGTACTTCTTAGGAATAACTAATTTAATATTTTTGTGCATTTTAGGACAGAAGATACATTCACCACAAACATTAACAAAAGGTAGAAATTACGATGAAAAGTGAACATGAACTACTATGGGAGTTCCTATAACTCAGAGAGTCTCAGATAGATGACCACAGTAAATACACGATCCTTGATCATCACATAAAATTTAAATGTATTTATGAAACTCTAAAGAGAAATTCTAGTAAACATTAAGGTGATTTAATAAAGTTTGAAATTTAAAAAGGCTTAAGTAAGTTAATTTGCTAGCATTCAGGTTAACCTTTTCAATCAACTTGAAATTAAAAAAAAATCAAAACCAAAAACCAGAAAAAAGTAAGTAAAATAACAGATTATAATAGTACATCAGAACATATCCTGTCATAGCCCACATCCTCCACTGAGATCCTTTGAATCAAGGAACTACCCTGGTGGCTCAGAGGTTAAAGCGTCTGCCTCCAATGCAGAAGACCCAGATTCGATCCCTGGGTTGGGAAGATCCCCTGGAGAAGGAAATGGTAACCCACTCCAGTATTCTTGCCTGGAGAATCCCATGGACGGAGAAGCCTGGTAGGCTACAGTCCACAGGGTAGCAAAGAGTCGGACATGACTGAGTGACTTCTCTCACTCACTCACTTTAATACTCATTAATGATCCTAGTAGGTAGAGTTATTGCTACGAACTACAGGAAACACACATTTTATAACCAACTTCTGATTCTTTCAATACTATAGAAACTATATATTAAGCATCACCTTTAAGTTTCAATTAGCAACACTCACTGAATATACTTTCTGACTTTGTTAACAAGATTCATTTCACAGTTGTAGTGAATTGTGAGAGAATAGGCCCCAGCTCCTATATACATGAAATGCTTCTCTCCAATTAAGGTTTAATCTCTCACGGAGAAGGTAGCCTTGAGCCCCAAAGAGTAATCTCAAGGCCAGTCCTTGTACAGGGGGTGAAGTCCATTCTGTCCAAGTTGCTGAACTGGGTATGAACGGCAGGCTTTGTATTTTACATATATTACTTTGATCTGGAGAAAAGACTAAGGGTAGATGAGCTGGAGACCACGATGAGACACCATCTAACTCAAGCCAGCTTTCTGGAGAGACCCTCTGGTATCCCAGGACAGCAGATAAACTGGTCAGGATCCACAGAATCATAGCAAGCTTTACGGGTACTTTCTTGTATTTTCTGTGATTACTTTTTATTTGTTCTCCCTTAGCATCAAGTAGGGCAGAAGCTCTGCCCTACTCTAGCTGAACAAAGAGAAATTAGGAAGAAAAGCCTATTACAGGAGAGAGAGAGAATGAGATGCAGGCAGGGCATGTCTGAGGTCTAGTGCAGCATGGAGGGAGGATATAAGGGAATCCCTCCAGAAGGGGAAAACTTGGTCCTGACTTCACAGTCCAGTCATCGTTTCTCCAGAAGGTTCTCCTTCCTTCCGAAACCACTCGAGGTTTGGAGTTGTTCTTTTAAGGGCAGAGGCATTCTCTCCAGGCAGTTTCCACTAACTCTCCGAGACAGAGGAACAAAATTAGCCTTTTACAAACAGAATTAGCATAGTGTACCTACACTAATATAACACTTAGATAAGAATTGAAACTGGTCTCGGGCCTCAGTTCTCCCTAACTGTAAACAGCTAATGACTGGCTTCTTGATTGCTTGAAACGGTTGAGGATCAAATGACCCAACCAAACCCAAGAGATATAATAGCTCTTATAATAAAGACAAAGATGCTATAAAGATGTAAAGAAATACTATTGGCAGTTTTATGTTAAAATCTAGGTCATGTTAAGTGAGCTAGGAGTTAAATCTGAGAAATTCCATTAATTGCCCTATTTCTCTATAAAATGATTGATTAAAATCAGTTTCTTTTTTTGGGACGGATGAAAGTGGCTAAGCTACTAACTGTTCTAATTCACATAGCTCCAGCTGTATAATCATGAATGAAAAATAAATTTAATTCTTTAGAATTATTTATTGTTATAGGAGAGAAAAATTTCTAAGAAACAAATTTTAACAACATTTCAAACATATCTGATAAGTTAATTTTCAACATAACAATTTTTAACAGAAAATTTTAAAGTATACAAAAAAAATCACTTACTGTAATTCAGTGCTTCTTGAATGTTATTAGCAAGCAACAAAATCAGCACAGAGAGCTTGTGAAAACACACAGGGCTGGGTCCCACGCTCCAAGTTTCTGACTTAGTGTAGTTGGCCTGAAAATCTATTTCTTTACAAGTTCTCAGGTGAGGCTGACGGTACTCATACAGGCAACACACATTAACTGCTGGTTAATCCACACCTATTCTGAAACTTGAACAAAAGCTGCAGCCACCTCCAGTTGTAGATTTAAAAAGGTACTTTACCTAAAAGTATATGAGTTACAGTTTCCTTATAGTAGTACCAGGAGCAAACATTTTCTAACTGAAATAAACCTAACAAAATAACGTTTTCCCATTTTCCTCTTAAATTGGATCACAGTGCCCCCAAGTGGATAAAAATGTTACTAATAAGAAAGGAAAACAACAGTTCTTTACTGGAAGGGAGTTATGCTGTGTGCTTCGTTGCTCAGTCATGTCCAACTCTTTGAGACCCCATGGACTGTAGCCCACCAGGCTCCGTGGTCCACAGGGATTCTCCAGGCAAGAATATTGGAACAGGTTGCCATACCCTCCTCCAGGGCATCTTCCCAATCCACGAATCAAACCTAGGTCTCCTGCACTGCAGGCAGATTCTTTACTGTCCAAGTCACCAGGGAGGGCATTACCTAAATTTATCTTTATATTTTCCAGAAGGCCCAGCCTAATGCTTTTCCTAGGATACACTCAGTACAGGTTAATGGAATGAATACCCACATGCACTTTAAAAAGGCTTATCACTCACGCTTTCAGGGTTTTGTTTATAAAATGCTAATATTGGTCAAGTAATCCCCAAATCTCTCAGTTCTTAAATTTTATGCTGGCAGGAAGTAACCACAAAAACCTATTTAGAATCAAGTAGAAAGTAGAGGAATAACAGAAATACCAGCATTATTCTCTGCTCTCCACTCTCATTATCATATCTCCTCAAACTTGTGACAGAAAGCAATAAGCATTCACTTAAGGTTTAAAAAGAAAATATATGTATTTAAATGATTGGATATAATGCTAGGTGGTTAAAGGGGCTCTGGCTAACCACCTGCCTCCCCAACACGGCTATGCATAGCACATCCTGGAGAAATTCTTTGGAAGAAAATGCAGCTTTCTTCCTGCGTGTAATTGATCGTATCTTTACAGACACTCCATAGAAATTTGTAGCACTATAATTCAATTAAAAATCAACAGAATTGTACTTTTTTACTTCAGTGGGCACATATGAAACCAACAGAGAGGCCTTAGTCAATGCCATGAAAAGGACATTGCTGATAGGTTAAAGTTACTTGTGGCATAAAGCAGGGGTCCCCAACCTCCAGGATCTAATGGCTGATAATCTGAGGTGGAGCTGATACAATAATAATAAAATGCACAATAAATGCAATGTGCTTGTATCATCCTGAAACCACTCTCCTGACCCTGGTCTGAGGACAAACTGTCTTCCATGAAAACTGGTCCCTGGTGCCAAAAAGGCTGGGGTGTGCTGGCTTAAAGCACTGACACAAAATCTTAATAATTTTCTTACATGCATGTATCTTTCTGCCTATCTTCCTCTCATTTATTAGCATTTATTTATATACATGTATAACTCTGTCTCTTCACTTTTCATCATTCTCTTGATTTCAGAAAAGCGCCTTTATTTCAAATGTATATCCACAGTCTCATATTTTTATATATTGCTCATGTAAATTCATTCTGCCTAATAAGACAGAATCCCAAAGAAGGATGAATACAGGTTTGATGGCATGATGGTGACATTGGTACCTGCTCCAAGGGGGCTAATGCACACATTTACCTCTTCGCATTTACCCTGGCTTCCTTAAGTACATGTATTTCTCATATGAAATACCCCTAAAGTCTCATGTTATTTCATGCCAGTTAACAAATTGCTAACATGTCATGTTAATAAAAAAAACAATTGACCTAAGTAGAAGGGCTAATTAAATGGAGTAAGATAATTAAACGATTCTCAATATGTAATCAAAAATTATGGCTGGAAGTGTTTCACAACGTTGTCTTTTTGTTTTCAAGTATCTGACTATCTGCAAAATTCTAATCAGTGTATCCATATGCATAAAAGACAGATCTAGTGCAGATGTTAATTTGTTGCATGATAGAAATCAGGTGTTCAATTACAAATAATGGGGTGTATGAGAGAACACCCAAGACTTGCATTTAGCTTAACACACGCATCTCAACCAACAAATGATTGCCGACCATTCATACTGGGATTAGCTACTAACATGCACCCAAGGCACATCACATTCAACTCCTTTATTATCTTCATTATATAATATTCACATCTCCAGCCCTGTGTGTTATCTAATTTGCCACTGATTTAGGAGTGTGAATATTTAGTGATCTAAATTCTATTTATCGTACTTGAATTCTTTAAAAAGGATGCTTTTGATTTTTATCTAAACTCTAGAGTACTTTAACATGAGCAATTTTGTTTCCTCATATTACATTTTAAACAGTCAAAACAATTTGCTTTATACTAAGGTAAATTCCTTGAACTAAGAATATTCAAAGCTTTTAATATGTAAAGCCTATTTCAACAAAGCCCTCTCAGCATGCTATCTAAACTTATTTTAGCAAAGTAACCACACAGAGGGGCCAAATAGATTCACCTGGCTAAACGATTTGCTTTTTTAATATAATTTATAACAAAGACACAGGCTTAAAATTTACTTATTAAGATATTCACCATGCCAAGCTCATAGACTGACACAATCCTGAAAGGATGTATAAATACCAGGCTGATGCTGAATTATGTCCTAAATCAAGACCCCTAATATTGAGAATTTGCAAATTGGTTATTTAAGAACTAGCAAGGCCATATACCTCTAACACTTTAATGTCAGATAATCAGAGGAGACAAAGAAAAAGATATCTGATTAGATGGCAGAATAATAGCAGTGTACTTCAATGGAGACTTCATTATTTTAAAAGACTATATGGAGGAGGTTTAAAGAAAAGAAAAATGCATTAATTTTTAATTCCCTTCATTCTCTCAGTTTCAAAATATGTGACTGTGTAAGGTCCCTAACTCATTAAGAAAATAAACAAGTGCGATTTCTGAGTATGCGGCAACCAGCAAAGCCTCAACAGTTAAGAATGGTGAGGGATCATTTCTGTAACCAAGAGATGCAACAATTGTGGCCTGCTGAGCCAAATCAGGTCTGTAGATAGGCTCTGAGAGCTCAGCAACACAAAAAAACAACTCTGAATTTCTTTCTGTAGGGCATGCTACCTTGATTCCACGAATCCTGACTATTTCACTCTTCATGCCCTTATGCGTAATCATTTCACACTTCTGTTTGGCTTAAATCATTTCCTGTTTTGTTTCATGTTTCACACTTTGGGCCATGGGGTGCCTAGATATTTGGTCAAACATTCTTTTAGGTGTTTCTGTGAGGATATTTTTGGATAAGAGTAACATTTAAATCAGCAGACTGACTAGACTGCCCTCCCCGATGTGGATGGGCTTCATCCAATTAGTTGAAGACCTGGTTAGAACAAAATGCTAACTCCCCTCTGAGTAAGAGAGAATTCTCCTGTCTGACAGCCTTCAAACTGGAACACTTTCAGACTGGGACACTGGCTCTTTCTGGTTGTACAGCAACTTCTAGACTTTGGGACATTGACCTGCAGTCTTTGGAATTTCTAGTTTCCATAATCACATAAGCCAACTTCTTATGACAAATTTCCTGTTGGTTCTTTTTCTCTGGAGAATGCTAATACAGATTTAGTTCTTCTAAAACTGAGAAAAGGCAAGCCTGTCATTAAATAACAGCATTCAAGGCCTAGGCCCACAGTATAAGACAAGAAAAGGAGAAAGCAAAGAAAGCAAATTAAGAGGAAAAACTGCCATTATTTGCAGATGACACAATCACCTACAGAAAAAAAAAAATGACACAATAAACTATTAGAAAAAGAATTGATCAAATCAGCTAGTTATAACCAGTAGTCTGCTTTTATACCACGAAAGTGAAGGTAGAATGATAGACTGCTTTCCACACAATACTGTGAAAAAACTTACTGTTGAAAAAACAAAGCTGGAGGCTTTCCTTATTACAACCTATCTAAATAGGAGCTCTATGTGGGTTAAAGACCTAAAGGTATAAGATAAATCTGTAAGTCTAAAAGAAGAAAATAAAGGAGATGATTTCTATGATTTAGGGGTAAAGGATATCTTTTAAATGACTCCAAAGCACATATATGGACTTCCCTGGTGGCTCAGATGGTAAAGAATCTACCTGCCATGCCAGAGACCCAGGTTTGATCCCTGAGTTGGGAAGATCCCCTGGAGAAGGAAATGGCAGTCCACTCCAGTCTTCTTGCCTGGAGAATTCCATGGACAAAGGATCCTGGTGGGTTACAGTCCATGGGGTCACAAAGAGTTGGACATGTCTGAGTGACTAATACACATGTACACACACAAAGCACAGATACAGGAAGAAAATGGATGGATTTAAATATCAGGTATTTCTGTTCAACAAGGTTATTCAGCAGGTAAAAGAGATGGAGATGATATCTGGAATAGCAAACACCGCCAGAAGATTATCTACCAGTTATCTCCAGAAGATAAATGTGGCTACTTAAGTTGATAAAAATTATATGGAATAAAAATGTTTGTTCTTTAGTTCCACTGGTTGCATTTTTTAAGTGCTCAAAAGTCACATGTGGTCCCCAAATTGTGATACATGCTGAAACAAAAATAAAGAAAACACGTGAATACTCCAGAAATCTTGAAAGCAAGTTAGAAATTCAACTTGGCAAAGGAGATGAACATATGAATCACAGAAGCAGGAGCCTAACTAGCAAAAATGTGTGGGAAAAGGTACTCAGACTTATTAATCAAATGAAACACTCCCACCCACTAATCAGAAAAAGCAAAAATCTGAAAGGTAAGTTTACTGGATAAGCATAAGGGCAAGTAGAATTGTAAATAGAGACAAATAATCTAGAAAGCAATCCTGGAATACTTAATGAAATTAAGTATGTGTATGTCTGATTATTCGTTATATATGGTGGAGAAATTCTGACACAGGCCTACCAGTGGACATGAACAAGGACAATCAGTGGAGCACTGTGTATGGAGATGGACTGGAGACAGTTTTGGGTGGTCGTCATAGGAGAACTGCATAAGTAAAATGTAATAAATACTATGGAATGTACATAATATCAAGAAGCAGTGAGCTAGGGGAATATAAACATAATCATGTGTCTAGGTCTTAAAATACTTAATGTTTAATGAAAACATAAGAAGTTTAATATCTTTAGCAAAAAATATATAAATTTAAAACACATACATACACAAAATGTATTTTATAAAATTACCTAATATCAAAGGTACACTATCCAATATAGAATGGATACCTATGCAGGTGGGCACAGAAGAAGACACTGGGGGAAAAGGGCTAAAAAGTAAAACAGCTGCTGATGGTGTGCAATGAAATGAGGAATAAGAGTATGCACATTTCTGCACTTCAAATTCTAGAGAGATAAATAATTGTTTAAACTCTTCTCAAATACATGTCCTTTTAGGTGATTTTATTTTAACCAGAAAATTTTTAGATGTAATCTAGAATTTTAAAAGTCCACTGAACATGACATTTATAAGTCGATACTCTGGCCACCTGATGCGAAGAACTGACTCATTGGAAAAGACCCTGATGCTGGGAAAGATTGAAGGCAGGAGGAGAAGGGGATGACAGAGGATGAGATGGCTGGATGGCATCACTGACTCAATGGAAATGATTTTGAGTAAACTCCTGGAGTTGGTGATGGAACAGGGAGGCCTGGCGTGCTGCAGTCATGAGGTTGCAAAGAGTCAGATACGACTGAGCAACTGAACTGAATGGAGTGGTAACAGATCATATAATTCATATAATACTGACATCACTATGTACTGAAGATTTTCCCCAAAAGGTGATAAATGCCAAAACAAAAAAACATCAAGAAATCTGAAAGCAATTTAGGAGCTCAACTTAGCATTATACCAATTTATAAAACATGCTAAGTTTTAAAATATTATAAACTGTGTTAAAGTTCAATAATCAATCCAATAAAAAATGAACTTGTGCCAAATTAAAGAAACATTTCAAATTTTATGATTGTTAACCTTTCCTAACCACAGATCACTCTAACAAAGTCTGCTGTGGGTATGCTCTTGAATTTGGAACTAAATTTATATCTCAGCTCTTATAAATATGCGAAGTAATTATTTCAGAATGAATGTAGAATGACACTTTAATTAGTAATGCATCTCCTTGCAATTAAGATTCTCTTACTTCTCTTGGCAATTAAAATGGCAGGGCATATTATTAAGGTCCCATGATTCTTCATACCTCTTCCTGACAATCACCATAAGAAACGTTAAAGGCAAGATCTCAAAGGTAATCCATTCACTGAACATTTGGTAGCAGGGTAGACACTTTCTCCTCCTTGCCTAATAATTTTTCATTTCACTCATTACCCATCAATCATTAATGCAATTTGTGCTCTGTCTTACAAAGTTCAATTTTTCGTTTTACATAACTTATTACAACCAATTGATTTTGTTGGAATCCAAGTATAGGGATACTTTTAATTAAGAAACAATTTTTAACTCATTTATGATATGACTCTAACAATCAGAACATTAAATACACAGAGTGATTGATGCTGGCAGAAAATATTAGTGGTGGAATATGAGACATCTGAAATGACTGTAAATTATATATATTAATATAACAAAGATACACGCACAAAATTATTGATATGGCTGGTGGAGTCAGAGAATAAATACTTTTATTTTTAAGTTTTAATACCTAAGATTTTTTTTCTCTACCCAGTTCCTTTACTGTTTTAAAAAAAAGTTATCGAAGTATAGTTTGATTTATAATGTGTTGATACCTAAGATTTTTTAAAAAGTGGTTTTATGAGGTAACTTTTATGTCCTTGATTCTCCAATTCCAGTTTTTATATTAAATATGTACTATTACAGTAATAAAATTTCATAAAATTTGAATTACCAGGGGCTTCCCTGGTGGCCCAGAGGTTAAAGCGTTTGCCTGCAATGTGGGAGACCTGGGTTCAATCCCTGGTCAGGAAGATCCCCTGGAGAAGGAGATGGCAACCCACTTCAGTATTCTTGCCCAGAGAATCCCATGGATGGAGGAGCCTGGTGGGATACAGTCTACGGGGTCGCAAAGAGTCGGACACAACTGAGCGACTTAATTTCACTTATTACAGTAATAGGAAGATAGTTACATAAATTAAAATTTTATATTATGTAATACTAATTCACAAAATTAAAACATGGTATTCACATGTGTGTGAAACTTTTGAAAACAGTAAAGCACTACAAAATTTCAAGAACCTTTCATTCAGTAAGAAAAAACCATGGCATTTAATTGCAAATTAGTGTGAATTAACTATTTATGATAACAGCTAAAATGTACTGAATGTCAATTTTGTGCCTAGCACTTTACTGATATTAACTCACTTAACCCTTGCAGCAACCCTGTGAAATAGGCAATTGCTGTTCCACTTTACAAGTGAAGAACTGAGGCACAAGGAGGTGAAGAAATTTACACCAAGAGTACACTGGGATGGGGCGAGAGCCAGGCTGCACACTCCAGCCACGCCAACAAGGCGGCACTGCTACGGCATGACATTGTCCTTCAGCAGTTTTCATCCTGCCTTAAAACGTTTCATCAGTTATTCATACATTTCACTATAAACACATCTAACACTGTCACTCTCTCAGATATGCTTAGTAAATCTAACGGTTACACCTCTGAGCGAACAACATACGGTTATCTATAACTAAGTACAAGTGTTGTTAAGTGTAAGCAGGTCCTGTCAAATGTCCATAACTGTGTCTTGCTTAAGGTCAAGGCAAAAGACTAAACACAAGCAAACATGTTTTCCTTTGAATAAAAAAGGTATATTTGTGTCCAATGCAAAAAGAGGCAAGGTAGGGCCTGATAAGCTATCCATGTTCCCTGCCCTAGTATTTGCAATTGTAACATGACTTTCCAATTTTTTAAAATAGCAGTTTTACTCATTTCCAATCCTTATTCATTTCAGTGATTTCTTTTGCCTTGGTCATCACAGGCTACATCAGTCTAGAAATCTGATCACTCAGGTTTGATCAACTTTTCTGCTATAGATTTTCACATTTCACAAGAGGGGTTGAGCCATTTTCATTCTTCTTAAATATGCTGTGTTTGTTTAGTTTACTAAATATTCATAAACACACAGTCCTCACAATTACTACCTACACGGACAATATTGTTCAGTCAACACATTGTTCCCAAGTAATCATTATAACCCCATTCTTTCACTGACAGGACTGACCAATGAAAACTACACTCGCAATTTGGGCAATACCTTCGAAAAAGAGTAATAAAAGAGCTTATTTTTTAAACTGTTTTGAATTATGCTATAAGGGTTTTGGAAACAGTTGCAAACCACCAGTTAAAGGGATTCTGCGAACCACTTATTTATGATATACTTTTAATTAGGTTGTAAAGTCATGGAAGAAGCAATTGATACCTGGTAGTCCATTACATTCTATATATATGACTGTATTTTACCAGTTTCAGTGGTTTTCCATTTTACAGTTTTATTTTCTAGCCTATGCAATTAGGTTAATAGCTACTCTATTTCAGTGGGAGAAGTAATTACTTCTACTATATCTAATGTATCTTTCAGTGCTGGTTAATACCTCTTTTTAAGCATCAATAATTTTATAGCAAATTTAACCCTTTTATTCATTCTTTCATTCAAAGAGTTTGGCACATGGTAATCAATAAATCTGTACTGAATGACTGATTTGATGAAACCAAGCATGTATTCACTGGCTGGTCAAACAAATGGTAAATAATAAACTCCATTCTACAAGGAGTTAATTTCAGCTGGAGGGACAAACAAAACTGTGGATGACTGTAATTCTGTAACAGGGAACGTTCAGTGTACCTGGAACATAAATTTGGGAGACTGAAGTGAAAAGATTAGGAATATGAAGGAATTTTGCATTCGATCTTTATTACAAAGTACATAAAATCAACCAGTTATCAGCATTTAAATCCTGTTGGCAAAGTAATGAACCAATTGTTCTAAGGATCCCTGCCTCAGGAACAACAAAAAAGCTATAGATTTAAGACAAAAATGTAAGTATAAGTAATAAAATCCAGAAAAAAGGAAGGACCTCACATATAGCTGGAGAAGATATATGCTAATACAACTACTGGTAAAACTTGCAGTATTGTCTTGTAAAGATAACCTGTATATTCTCATCAATTCAGCAATTTCACTCTTAGGTACACACTCAAGAGAAACTACATATGTGCAACAGGAGATATAATAAGCACTGTCTGAAATAGGACAAGTCTGGAAATAACTCAAAGGTCTATTTTGATAAAATGGATAAACTATGTTTATAGATCAGCATATTCAGGAAATAGCACATATATAATTAAATATAAGGGCTTCTCAGGTGGCACAGGGGTAAAGAATCCACCTGCTAATGCAGGAGACACAGGAGATAGGCTGGGTCAGGAAGATCTCCTGAAGGACGAAATGGCAACCCACTCTAGTACTCTTGCCTGGGAAATACCATGGACAGAGGAGTCTGGTGGGCTACAGTCCATGGGGCTGCAAAGAGTGAGACACAACTGAGCTTTCATGCTACAGACAATAATTAATGTGGTATATGGGACAGGCCAAGAATTAAGACTAATCCAAAATTGTGTATTTAATATATAACAGAAGAGAGGAAAAAAAGTGAATAGGATTTTATAGCAAGACAACAGTGCATACTATCAGTTAGCCTTTGCTGTGCAATATACCACACTCAAACTTACCAACTTAAAACAAAAATCATTTATTATTTCTCATGAACATATAGTTAACTGAGCAATTCTACTGATCTGATCTGGGCTCAGCATGACCCACCCATGTGTTTTTACAAGCTGGCGAGTTGGTCTTGGTTCACTCATATGTCTGAGACCTGGGAACAATTGGGCTGATTCAGTTCTGTTCCTCTAGTTGTCTAGCCCATATGTGTCCTCAGGATGAAGACAGACAGGAAGAGAGAAAGTGAAAATGAACAAATGCTTTTTTAAGCCTCTGCTTATGCCAAGTTTGCTACTGTCTCAAGGGCCAAAGTGAGTCACATGACCAAGCCCAAAGCTGGAGGGGACGACGTAGATACAGGGCAAAGGGTGAGAATTTAGGGAGCCCATTTGTTGGGTCCACTTATGCAGTCAACCCACCACATAGACAAGGAATGAATTTTCTAAATAAATATCTCCTCCTTCAATGTAGCAAAGCTCAGGCATGGCCAACTTAGAGAGGTTTACATACGGTCCTAAGGTTGGTTCTAGGCAGACAGAAGAGGGGTGCTCACCCTCCAGGGGCCTGGAGACTATGTTGAAAGGAGAATGGAGAGGAGGGCAGGCTAGAGGAACACCTTGTACTTAAGGGACACACTAGGGTAGGCAAGGGCTTCTGTCCCACTTCCCACTTTAGATTCTGTGATATAACCTGGTGGGAGGGCCTCCCTGGCGGCTCAGCTGGTAAAGAATCCGCCTGCAATGCGGGAGTCCTGGGTTTGATCCCTGGGTTGGGAAGATCCCCTGGAGAAGGGAACGGCTACCCACCTCAGTATTCTGGCCTGGAGAATTTCATGGACTGTATAGTCCATGGGGTCGCAAAGAGTTGGACACGACTGAGCAAATTTCACTTTTGTGCTCTTCTAATCTACTGTCGAAGAAAGTTAAAAACATTTTTTTCAAAAGTTCTGATACATGAAATAAAGACACTGAAAGATATTCATACTCTTATAAAGGTAATAAACATGGGGGAGGAAATGATTGACTGAGTTATAATTTTCCACGGGTCTAAGGAACCATTCACATTTTCTTGCCCACTCTCCTTCAGTAACTGACGAAACTGAGGCCAAAAATGATGACTTACCCAAAGTCAGTGACAGAACTGAGACCAAATGACAGGTGCCTTGGCTCTTAAACTAGTTTTATTCTACATAACTATTATTGTACCATCCTCCATCTATGCCACAGTTCAGCTACATTTATCAGAGAAATGAACCAAAACTAAGTATCTTTAAATGTTCAAATTTTTCTTGACCTTCCACAATGCTCAGACCTTTAACAAGCCCAAGATTCTTGTTTTATTAATTCAGTGTTAATATTTTCAAACTTCTGGATATATTAAAATAATAAAACATAGCATAGTCTCAAGTATATAGTACAAAAATTTTATATCAAGGCTTCAGTTAAGAGGAAACCATTCCATTACAATTATATACATTGTTTATAAAATTTTATAGTATTCCTAAATAGTTTTCACTGTATCTTTTTGAAAAGTGTCCCAAATTAATTAAGATAACCAATGTATATGATCTGTGGTTTCTAAAATAATGAAAGAAAGAGTTAATCTTCTACCCTTAGTTATTTGACCTAAAATACCATTGTTTAAGATGCCCAGATGTGAAACAAGCATGTCTAAAAGAAAAAAAAAGTTATTTGGTGCGTGAACAGTAGAAAAAAATTAATGTATGTTAAGATGTTACTCTCCTACAGAAAAATATTGTGTTGAATAGAAATACACAGTTTAAGCTTAAAGTTACAGACTAATTTGTCACAGGAGAAAAAAGAGAAGTTTGCAAAGGAATGTAACAATTATACATGTAGTATAATAATTATTAAAGCTATGTTTCAAAAAATTTCTAATGTTATAATGTATTAATCACTAATTAAAATGAAAACCAAAGCTCAATGATTTTTATTAGTATATATAAAGTGACATGAATTTATGGCAGTTGGCAAAATAAAGTTGGCTGAGTTACCCTTATCATTCTACAATGACTAAATCAATGTACCACAGACAGACTTCTCTTACAAAAATCATATTTAGAAAAAGAATCAATCATTTATTAAGAATCTAGCAAATGCTTTGTCAGAAGTTTTGGCAAGGCTATAAGGAGTAAGAATTCGATGAAAATAGGGTGAGCCAGAATGCGGTAGTAAATTGGGGACTGGGAATGCAAATAGACATATATGTATGTGTGTGTGTGTGTGTGTATATATATATATATATATATATATTCAGATGAATGAAGGTCAGATGTCAAAATTTTAGACAAGGGCATATAGAAGCATATAGAAAAGTCATGCTAAAAGGTCAATTTAAAATGAGGAATCAATTTTCCCTGGGGGAAAAAAATAACAGACTTTTCTTTTTTTATAAGGTACCCTCCAAGTAAATGCCACTTTAACAAAGATAAGATTTTCCTTCTTTTGGTCTTTGACTGTCCCCTAAATTACTCAAAGATCATAAACTTTAAATAAAAAAATAATGAAACTTTATTAGAGTACAGTCATTTTACTTCAGGAGCAAATGCCGCACTTGAACATTAAGATTACGACTGAAAGGTTCCCCGAGCACCACACCACAGCCCCTGAATGCCTGGCTGGTCCTCTACACAGGGAAGCACAGGAAAACAGCAACACAGCCAGCTTCGGGCTGATGATCCTTTTCTTCCTGTCTCGCCCCTGAAGCAAGCGATGGGCACAGGGCCTTTTATACCTTTATGATGCAAATTAAGGAGTTTTATATATGACAGTCTAAAAGTATTTCAAAATGTCTACTCACTTAATAAATGTTCAAACTGTCAAGCATGACTACACACAAAGGATGATGAGATCTATATGGCAGTGATCTAGCTGACAGTTTATCTTATCAATTTTGACTGTGAAATAGTTATTCTATAGTTATATACTTATAAAGTTTTATTTTTTATTTTTATAGTAAAAAAAATCAGCATCAAGCAGACATTTGGTAGATTCTAGTCATAATGCTTCTACCTATTTGTGACAACTTAAGTTTCTTCGTGTTCCTTTTCAGTTATAGATTTGTCATAATAATCATTGCTTTATTAGTTCCACTTTATTTTGCCTTTCTTGTGGCTGAAAAAATAACATTTTGATTAGGAAAACATGATTTAATAAAAATGAGGATAGCAGTTCTCAGATTTAAGTTAATACTGTCACTCAGCCACTAGGCTACGCTAAAGGACAACCCATTTGTTCAAGAGCACTTCTGTTTTCCGGCCACCCAAAAAAAGCAGCAAAGTAAATTCTAAAGCTGAATGTAAGTTACTTACCACTCAAAACTTAGACTGAAATTCATTTAACAGATTTATATAAGGGTTTATGTAATTAGTTTATATGACATATCTCCAAAGAATAAATGTACCCAAGTTTTATCACGTGTCATATAGTAATGCTTAGTATGTTACCCATATTAAATATTCATTTTCATTTGCATATAGTCAGTCCTGTATGGATGTGAGAGTTGGACTGTGAAGAAAGCTGAGCGCCGAAGAACTGATGCTTTTGAACTGTGGTGTTGGAGAAGACTCTTGAGAGTCCCTTGGACTGCAAGGAGATCCAACCAGTCCATTCTGAGGGAGATCAACCCTGGGATTTCTTTGGAAGGAATGATGATGAAGCTGAAACTCCAGTACTTTGGCCACCTCATGTGAAGAGTTGACTCACTGGAAAAGACACTGATTCTGGGAGGGACTGGGTGCAGGAGGAGAAGGGGATGACCGAGGATGAGATGGCTGGGTGGCATCACTGACTCGATAGACATGAGTTTGGGTGAACTCTGGGAGTTGGTGATGGACAGGGAGGCCTGGCATGCTGCGATTCATGGGGTTGCAAAGAGTCGGACACGACTGAGCAACAGAACTGAACTGATTCCTGTTAAAAAAACTATAATGTATAGACATGGGCTGATTAATTACTAGAAATATGAGCTTTAGATTGGTTTTATTTTTCTTTTTGGTTCAAAAAAGATCATTTTAAAACACAGGTCTAAATACCATTTACTTCATTTATTTTAGATATTCTTTTACATTAAATTATACACTATCCTCTAAATCACTTCTAAACCTTTAAAGTTCTTTAACTTAGGAATGTATTCATTACTTTTTTCTTAAAACACTAAGGAGCACACTATTATCACTTTCATACCATTTTCATTATCACTTTCATCATCACTATTCCTATTAATATCTTTGCTGGTTTATACATGGTGGGAAGTACTAGGGGTTCAAATGGGTCTAAGAAATTTATATAGTCAGGAACACATAAAATATAGATAACATTAATAAGAATATTTACATAGTGATAACAAAGGGCCATATACATATATTAACAAAGGAGAATTCATGTTAAAACAGTTCATATAAGAGAGATAAATTGATAATTGTTGCCCATACTATTAAAACAGAGAAAATGTTTTTATGATGAATGTCCCAAAGATGCCTAGCTCTGAAAAGCTCTCCAAGCACAAAAAGCCATAACCCTCCAACTTATTGTTTAATTTGACGACTGTAAAGATAATTTTTAACTGTTTCTTTTTTAATTATTTTAAATTCATCTGTTAATCATTCATTATAGGATTAATTATTGATAGAATGTAATCCCGCCCCAAAGTAAAATGCTATTAATCTACTATTTCCCTGTATGCCTACATTACCACTTTGGCATATGAAAGAGCACTGGAAAGAATAAGGCTGGGTGACTTTTGCTTCTTCAATGTAATTAAGTTTAGTAAAATCCATCTATGAAGTACCAAAGAGAAAGACGAATATAGTTGTGATAGCTATGATTATGTGTCAATTCATATTTTTCCATATATATTTCAACACAGGGTGATATTCAAACTGTTTAAAGCTATTACCTCAGAGGCACAGAGAAACCTAGATAGGTGCTTGTGGTCTGCCTAGAGCAATAAATTACTATTACAGCAATGATGAAATCCTGGTTGATTATTACTATTATGTTCAATAATGGTCTTATATAGCTTTTTTGAATAACTATTAGGAAATACAATATTCTTAATTATGCTCCGTAACATACCAACTAGCAGAACAACATCACTGATATTTTCATTTCTAGAATTTCTGGAAATGCTTGCTGTTATCTTTTTTTTCATTAAAGTGAAAGTGAAGTGAAAGTGTTAGCTGCTCAGTCGTGTCTGACTTTTTCCAATCTCATGGACTGTAGCCTGCCAGGCTCCTCTGTTCATGGAATTTTTCAGGCAAGAATACTGGAGTGGGTTGCCATTCCCTTCTTCAAGGGATCTTCCTGACCCAGTGATCAAACCTGGGTCTCCCACATTGGGGTCAGATTCTTTACCATCTGAGTCACCAGGAAAGTCCTTAGTAAAGGTGAGTCAGGACAGTCCTTAAGCTTTGCAGGTTACATTCAGAGACTGTGATGTATTCTCTTTAGTCATCTCCTTCATCTATAGCCTTGGGCAGTAGTCAACTCCAGAACCATTCTGGGGGTCCTAATTTAACCAGAGGGCTCTAAGATGTGATATGAACTAATTCTCCTTCATTGCAAAGGAATGATAAAAAGGGAATATACATATAAAGTCTTGAAAGACAAGTGGATTGTCTCACCTGACGGGAATATTCTGGAGCAAGAAAATGCCAAGGATGAGAGAGCAGAACTTACTCTCCACAGGAGCTGAAGGCTTCAGAACCTGCCATGTGCCCAACTTCATATTCAGTATTGGTTCTTGGGACAGTCTGAAGGTTCTAAGGGTATTCACCACTGTGCTGCCCATGTGTAAATCAGGGGCTATCTTGGTGTAGCAGTACACAGCTTCCCATTTCTTTAAAAAAAATATATATATATAAATTTATTTTGGCTGCACCGGGTCTTAGTGACAACACATCGCATCTAGGAGGGATCAAACCTGGGCCCCCTGCATTGAGAGCTCAGAGTCTTAGCCACTGGACCACCAGGGAAGTCTCTAGGTTCCCATTTCTTGTGCCATTATTCATCAAGAGACTGCATTCAGAGGAGTAGGGAATTAAGTATAAGGCTTGGAACATAATCTGTTCCTTTATATCTCCCTCTAGTGTCTATTACTCTGTAAGTATTTTAGAGCAGTAGTACTCTCTCTAGTCTAAGCAGCTCTCCAGCTAAACCAAAACTGTCATGGTTAGCTAGCAGCATTTCCAGATCTCCTGCCCATTTACACCCTATGCCAGATGGCTGGTGGCTGGACTGCCTTTCTTCCCCACTGCCCACCTGCTGAATTCATGCTTCAAGCTTCATCTCAAAAGTCAGTTGTCTTCTGTGACTTCCTCTGATCAGGTCCAGCAAGAATCAGGTATTATTTCCATCAGTTCCCACTCCTCTCTTATGGTGCTTATCACTCAGTATCATCATTATTTGTCTACAAGCCTGAATCGCTCGCTAGTCAGTTCCTTCAGGCCTAGGATAGTATCTCCTTGAGGTTTGTTCTGGTTGACTCAGAGGAAGGGCTTAATCCATGACTGCTTTGTAAATCAACAGTGAGCAGATAGATGGACAGGGGAAGAAAGAGCCCTAGGTTTTAAATCCCAGGAACTCTATCTGCATAATGAGTCATAGTTACACTGGGCATCACTGTATTAAAGATACGATACTATGGGATATGTAAATTCTTGTTCTTTCTCAGAGCCTACCCACTGAGGTCTTTTTGCCCAAATATGACTGGTTCTCACAAAGCATACACTATTGATTGCTCAAACCAAGGAAGCCATATGGTCCTTAGAGGCTCATCTCAGCTGCCGAAGGTACCTCTGGGTTGCCTCCTGCTCAGTCTAACTTTTCTCCCTAATGGTCATTTGAAGACTCCTTATCTTGTTGACTTACCAGTTAACTCTGCCACAAAGTTAGTGATTTAGCTCCAAAACCAGCAAAGATGCCTCTTTGTACAAGAAGAAACAGAGAGGCGGTTCTAAGAAGGCAGAGGAATAGGACAGGGAGACCACTTTCTCTCCCACAAATTCATCAAAAGAACATTTGAACGCTGAGTAAATTCCACAAAACAACTTCTGAATGCTGGCAGAGGACATCAGGCACCCAGAAAAGCAGCCCATTGTCTTCAAAAGGAGGTAGGAAAAAATATAAAAGGGAGACAAAAGAGGTAGGGACGGAGTTCTGTCATGGGAAGGGAGTCTTAAAAAGAGAGAAGTTTCCAAACACCAGGAAACACTCTCGCTGCCGAGTCTGTGGTGAGCCTTGGAACCACAGAGGGCAACGTAACCGGGAGGAAAAAATAAATAAATAATTAAAACCCATAGATTACGTGCCCAACGGTAACTCCCCCAGCGGAGAAGCAGCGCAGATGCCTGCATCCATCACTAGCAAGCGGGGGCTGGGCAGGGAGGTGTGGGCTGCATTGCTTAGAGTAAGGACGGGGCCTGAATGCCCCGAGGGCAATCTGAGTGAACTAACTTGGGCTAGCAAACCAGACTGTGGGATAGCTACCCTGCAAACAGCCCTAACCTAAGACACAGTCAGGCCCGCTCACAGAACAAAAGACTGAGCTAGCCAGCTGCAGACCATCNGGTCACCCTGCGCCGAGGTCCGGGCTGTGTGCTGCGGTCGCCCTTCACTGAGGATCGGGCTGTGTGCCTCCGTCGCTCTTCACCGTGGTTCGGTCTCTGTGCCATGGTCGCTCTGCACCAAGTCCAGGCTGTGCTCTGCCCTCGGCTTGCAACAAGTTCCTGGCTCTGTGCCGTGTTCCCTCTCTGCCAAGGTCCGTGCTGTGTCCCACAGTCACCCTGTTCCAAGGTCTGGGCAGTGTGCCGAGGTCACCATCTCCCCAGGTCCGGGCTGTTTACCGCAGTCGCCCTGTGCTGAGGTTCAGCCTGTGTTCTACCCTCGTCTTGCGACCTGTTCCCATCTCTGTGCCACGGTTCTTCTTTGCCAATTTCCGGGCTGTGTGCCACGGTAGCCTTCTAAAGAAGTCCTGGCTGTGTGCCACGGTCACCTGTGCTGAGGTCCGGGCTGTATGCCGCGGTGGCCCTGAGCCGAAGTTCGGCCTGTGTTCCACAGTCGCTCTGCGCCGAGGTCCGGGCTGTGTGCCATGGTGACCCTGTGCCGAGGTCCGGCCTGTGCGCCATGGTCACACTGCACCGACGTCCGGGCTTTGTGCCATGGTCACACCGCGCCACGGTCTGGCCTAAGTGCTGCTGTCACCTTGCACCGAGGTCCGGCCTGAATGCCACAGTGACCCTGCTCCGTGGTCCGGGCTGTATTCTGCAGTCGGCTAGCGATGAGTCCTGGGCTGTGTGATGCGGTTGCTCTTTACTGAGTTTCGGGCTGTGTGCCNTTGCACCGAGGTCCGGCCTGAATGCCACAGTGACCCTGCTCCGTGGTCCGGGCTGTATTCTGCAGTCGGCTAGCGATGAGTCCTGGGCTGTGTGATGCGGTTGCTCTTTACTGAGTTTCGGGCTGTGTGCCTCGGTTGCCCTTCGCCAAGGTCCGGTCTGTGTGCCATGGTCACCCTGCGCCGAGGTCCAGGCTGTGTTACCTGGTCGGCTAGTGACGAGTTACAGGCTCTGTGCCGCGTGCTGCCTGTAGAGTTTTCTGGCCTGTGTTCTGCGGTCACCCTGCAACGAGGTCTGGGCTGTATTCCGCGGTCGGCTAGCGACGAGTTTCGGGCTGTGTTCTGCGGTCGCCCTTCACTGAGATTCGGGCTGTGTTCCTCGGTTGCCCTACNGCGTGCTGCCTGTAGAGTTTTCTGGCCTGTGTTCTGCGGTCACCCTGCAACGAGGTCTGGGCTGTATTCCGCGGTCGGCTAGCGACGAGTTTCGGGCTGTGTTCTGCGGTCGCCCTTCACTGAGATTCGGGCTGTGTTCCTCGGTTGCCCTACCTCGAGGTCCAGCCTGTGTTCTGCGGTCGCCCTGTGCCGAGGTCCGTGCTGTGTTCCGTGCTTGGCTAATGACGAGTTCTGAGCTCTGTGCCACGGTCGCCCTGCACAGATTTCCGGGCTGTGTGCCGTGAGCAACCTGCGCCGAAGTTTGGGCTGTGTGCTGCAGAAGCCTTGCTCCAAGGTCCGGCTGTGTTTCACAGTCACCCAGCGCTGGTGTCCGGGCTGTGTGCTGCGGTTGCCATCACCTGAGGTCCGTGATGTGTGCCAGGCTCGCCCTGTGCCGAGGGCAATGCTGTGTGCCTCGGTCGCTCTTCACTTTGTGCCGTGGTCACCCTGAGCCAAGGTCCGGGCTCTTGCCCGGGTCAGCCTGAGCTGAAATCCAGCCTGTGTTCCCTGATCACCCTGCCCCGAGGTCCGGGCTATGTGCCACGGTCGCACAGAGCCAAGGTCCAGCCTGTGTGCTGCTGCCGCCCTGCGCTGATGTCCATCCTGTGTGCCAATTTCACCCTGCGCTGAGGTCCAGCCTGTGTTCCACAGTCGGCTAGCGGCGAGTTCCAGGATGTGTGATACAGTCGCCCTGCACTGAGTTTTGGGCTGTGTGCCGCAGTTGCCTTTTGCCAAGTTTTGGGCTGTGTGCTGTGGTCACCCTGCGACGATGTCGGGCATGTTTCCCGTGATCGCCCTACACTGCGGTCCTGGCTGTGTTTTGCAGTCGACTAGCGACGAGTTCCAGGCTCTGTGTAGCTGTCGTCCTGCACAGATTTCTGGGCTGTATGCTGCGGTTGCCCTTCACTGAGGTTCGGGCTGTGTGCCACGGTAGCCCTGCGCTAAGGTCCGGGCTGTGTTCCTCGGTCGGCTGGCGACGAGTTCCGGCCTGTGTGCCACAGTCGCCCTTCACTGAAGTTCGGGCTGTGTGCTGCAGTCGCCCTGCACCCAGGTCAGGGCTGTGTGCCACGCTCGCCCACGCAGAGGTTCGGTCTGTGTGCCGCGGTCACCCAGTGAGGAGTTCCGGGCTGTGTTCTTCGGTTGGCTAGCAACGAGTTCCAAGCTCTGTGCCACGGTGGCCCTGCACATATTTTCGGGCTGTGTGCCGTGGTCACCCTTCACTGAGGTTCGGGCTGTATGCAGCGGTCACCCTGAGCCGAGGTCCATGCTGTGTGCCCCGGTCACCCTGCACCAAAGTCCGGCCTGTGTGCCACGGTTGCCTTGTGCCGAGGTCCGGGCTGTGTTCCGCCATTGGCCAGAGATGAGTTCCGTCCTGTTTGACATGGTCGCCCTGCGCCGAGGTCCGGGCTGTTTTCTGTGGTCGGCTAGCAACAAGTTCCAAACTCTGTACCCTGGTCGCCCTGCACAGATTTCTGGGCTGTGTGCCATGCTCGCCCCGCACAGAGGTCAGGCCTGTGTGCCGCGGTCCCCCAGTGCGGAGGTCCGGGTTGTGTTCGCGGTTGGCTAGTGACAAGTTCCAAGCTCTGTGCCACGGTGGCCCTGTACAGATTTTTGGGCTGTGTGACGCTGTCACCCTTCACTAAGTTTGACCTGTGTGCCACAGTCACCCTGTGCCGAGGTCCGGTCTATGTGACACGGTATCCTTGAACCGAGTTCCTGGCTGTCTGCCGCGGTAGACTTGCGCAGAGGTCCGGGCTGTGTGCTGCAGTTGCCCTGCGTCGATGTCCGGTCTGTGTGCCACGGTCGCCATGCCCCCAGGTCGGTGCTAGGTGACAGGGTCACCCTGCGCTGAGGTCCGTGCTGTGTGCCTCGGTCACTCTTCACTGTGGTTCGGGCTGTGTGCCACGGTCGCCCTGCACCGAGTCCAGGCTGTGTTTCACCCTCAGTTTGCGAAGAGTTCCGGGCTCTGTGCCACGTTCCCTCTCTGACGATGCCCGGGCTGTGTGCCACAGTCGCCCTGTTCCGAGGTCTGGGCTGTGTGCCAAGGTAGCCTTCTGCAGATTTCCGGGCTGTGTGCCATGGGTGCCCTGTTCCGAGGTCCGGGCTGTGTGCCGAGGTTGCCATCTCCCCAGGTCCGGGCTGTGGGCCGTGGTCGCCCTGTGCCGAGGTCGGGCCTGTGTTCCGCCTTCGGCTTGCAACCTGTTCCCGGCTCTGTGCCGTGGTTCCTCTTTGCCAATGTCCGGGCTGTGTACCACGGTAGCCTTCTCAAGAAGTCCGGGGTGTGTGCCACGGTCCCCTGTGCTGAGTTCCGGCCTGTATGCCGCAGTCCCCCTGAGCCGATATCCAGCCTGTGTGCCACATTGGCCCTGTGCCGAGGTCGAGCCTGTGAGCCGCTGTCGCCCTGTGCTGAGGTCCGGTCTTTATGCCACCTTCACCCTGCGCCGAGGTCCGGGCTGTGTTCCGTGGTCCACTAGTGATGATTTCTGGGCTGTGTCATGCGGTCGCCCTTTGCTCAGTTTCGGGCTGTGTGCCTCGGTTGCCCTTCGCAGAGGTCTGGGCTATGTGCCATGGTGGCCCTGCCACGAGGTCCAGGCTGTTTTCTGTGGTTGCCCTGCGCCGAATTCCTGGCTGTGTTTCACAGTCAACTAGCGACAAGTTCCAGGCTCTGTGCCGCTATCACCCTGCACAGATTTCTGGGCTGTGTGCTGCGGTTGCCCTTGACTGAGGTTCAGGCTGTGTGGCATTGTAGCCCTGTTCTAAGGCCCGGGCTGTGTTCCTCGGTCGGCTGGCAACGAGTTTTGGGCTGTGTGCCACAGTCGCCCTTCACTGAAGTTCGGGCTGTGTGCCACGGTCGCCCTGCGCCGAGGTCTGGGCTGTGTGCTGCGCTCGCCGCGGGCAGAGGTCCGGCCTGTGTGCCGCGGTCGCCCAGTGAGGAGGTCCGGGCTGTGTTCCACATTTAGCTAGCTACTAGTTCCAAACTCTGTGCCACAGTGGCCCTGCACAGAATTTTGGGCTGTGTGCCACGGTCGCCCTTCACTGAGGTTCGGGCTGTATGCTGCGGTCGCCCTGAACCAAGGTCCATGCTGTGTGCTGTGGTCACCCTGCGCTGAGGTCCGGCCTGTGTGCCGCGGTCGCCCTGTTCCGATGTCCGGGCTGTGTCCCACCGTCGGCTGTAGAGGAGTTCGGTCCTGTTTGCAATGGTCACCCTGCGCCGAGGTTCCGGCTGTGTTCCGCGGTCGGCTAACGACAAGTTCCGCGCTCTGTAACCCAGTCGCCCTACACATATTTTGGGCTGTGTGCCATGCTCGTCCCATGCAGAGGTCCGGGCAGTGTGCCGCGGTCACCCAGTGCGGAGGTCCTGGCTCTGTCCCGCGGTTGGCTAGCGACTAGTTCCAAGCTCTGTGCCACGGTGGCCCTGCACAGATTTTTGAGCTGTGTGCTGCAGTCCCCCTTCATTGAGTTTTGGGCTTTGTGCAGCGGTCGCCCTGTGCCCAGGTCCGGTCTGTGTGCCACGGTAGCCTTGAACCAAGTTCCGGGCGGTGTGCTGCGGTAGACTTAAGCTGAGGTTGGGCTGTGTGCCACAGTTGGCGATGTCCAGTCTGTGTGCCATGGTCGCCATGTCCCGAGGTCGGTGCTGTGTGCCATGGTCACCCTGCGCCGAGGTCCATGCTGTGTGCCTCTGTCGCTCTTCACTGTGGTTCGGGGTGTGTGCCGCGGTTGCCCTGCCGAGTCCAGGCTGTGTTCCCCCCTCAGATTGCAACGAGTTCCGTGCTCTGTGATGTGTACCCTCTGTGCTGAGGTCCGGGCTGTGTGCCACAATCGCCCTTGTCCAAGGTCTGGGCTGTGTGCCGAGGTAGCCTTCTGCAGAGGTCCAGGCTGTGTGCCGCGGTTGCCCTGTTCCAAGGTCCGGCCTGTGTGCCGAGGTTGCCATCTCCCCAGGTCCGAGCTTTGTGCCATGGTCGCCCTGTGCCGAGGTCCGGCCTGTGTTCCACCCTTGGCTTGCGACCTGTTCCCGTCACTGTGCCGCGGTTCCTCTTTGCCAAATCTGGGCTGTGTGCCACGGTAGCCTTCTCAAGAAGGGCCGGGCTGTATGCCACGGTCGCCTGCGCTGAGGTCCGGGCTGTATGCCGTGGTCATCCTGAACCGATGTCCGGCCTGTTTTCCACAGTTGCCCATCGACGAGGTCTGGCCTGTGTACCACGGTGGCCCTGTGCCAAGGACCGGCCTGTGTGCTGCAGTCGCCTTGGACTGAGGCCCAGCCACTGTGCCATGGTCACCCTGCACCGAGATCTGCCCTAAATGCCGCTGTCACCCTGCGCTGAGGTCCCGCTGAGTGCCACGGTCGCCCTGCTCCGTGGTCCGGGCTGTGTTCCGCGGTCAGCTTGCGATGGTTCCGGGCTGTGTCACACAGTCGCCCTTCACTGAGTTTCGGGCTGTGTGCCTCGGTCGCACTTCGATGAGGTTCGGACTGTGTGTTGAGGTCACCCTGCGATGAGGTTCTGCCTGTTTTCCGTGGTTGTCCTGCACCAAGGTCCTGGCCGTGTTTTGCAGTCGACTATCGACAAGTTTCAGGCTCTGTGCCACTGTCGTCCTGCACAGATTTCTAGGCTGTGTGCTGTGGTCGTCCTTCACTGAGGTTCGGGCTGTGTGCCGCGGTAGCCCTGCGCTGATGTCCAAGTTGTGTGCCGCGGTCGCCCGTCACCAATGTCTGGGCCATGATCCACGGTCGGCTAGCGACGATTTCCGGGCTGTGTGCCACAGTCGCCCTTCACTGATGTTTGGGCTGTGTACCGCGGTCACCCTGTGCCAAGTCTGGGCTTTGTGCTGCAGTTGCCCTGAGCCGAGGTCCAGCCTGTGTTTGGCGATCACCCTGCGCTGAGGTCTGGCCTGTGTGCCATTGTATCTCTGCGCCGAGGTCCAGGGCTGTGTTCCGTGGTCAGCTAGGGACAAGTTCCGGGCTGTGTGCCACAATCGCCCTGCGCCAAGGTCCAGGGCTGTGTTCCGCAGTCAGCTAGGGACGTGTTCCAGGCTATGTGTCACAGTCACCCTTAACTGAGGTTTGGGCTGTGTGCCTCAGTCGCCCTGCGCCGAGGTCCAGGCTATGTGCCGCAGTCGTCCTGTGCCAAGGTCTGGTCTGTGTGACACGGTTGCCCTTGCCGAGGTCCGGGCTGTGTTTGCGGTTTGCTAGTGATGAGTTCCGTGATCTATGCAACTGTCGCACTGCAGAGATTTCTGGGCTGTGTGCCGCAGTCACCCTTCACTGAAGTTCGGCCTGTGTGCAACGGTCGCTTTGCACCAAGGTCCACGCAGTGTGCCGCGGTCGACTGCCCCAAGGTACGGCCTGTGTGCCTCGGTCTGCCTATGCCGAGGTCCGGGCTGTGTTCCGCAGTCGGATGGAGACGAGTTCCATCCTGTTTGCTGTGGTCACCGTGCACCGAGGTCCGGGCTGTGTTCCGCAGTCGGCTAGCAACGAGGTCCGAGCTCTATACCCCGGTCACCCTGCACAGATTTCCGGGCTGTGTGCCGTGGTCTCCTTTCACTGAGGTCCGGGCTGTGTGCCACGGTCACCCTGGGCCGAGGTCAGTCTTTGCACCACGGCAACCTTGAACTGAATTCCGGGCTGTGTGCCACGTTCGCCCTTCACTGAGGTTCTGGCTGTGTGGTGCGGATGAATTGCGCCGAGTTTCGGGCTGTGTGCCATGTTAGCCTTGGGCCGAGGTCCGGGCTGTGTGCTGCAGTAGCCTTGTGACGAGGTCCAGGCTGTGTGCTGCAGTCGCCCTGCGCCGATGTCTCGTCTGTGTCCCACAGTCGCCATCTCCCAAGGTCGGTGCTGTGTGCCAGGGTCGCTCTTCGTGGAGGTACGTCCTGGGTGCCTCGGTCACCTTTCACTGAGGTTCGGGCTGTATGCCATGGTCAGCCTGCACCAAGGTACAGCTGCTTTCCGCCCTTGGCTTGAGATGAGTTCTGGGCTCTGTGCCAAGGTCCCTCTCTGCCAAGGTCCGGGCTGTGTGCCACGGTCGCCCTGTGCCGATGTTCGGGCTGTGTGCCACAGTCGCCCTGCGCTGAGATCCGGGCTGTGTTCCGCGGTCGGCTAGCAACGAGTTCCAGGCTGTTTGAAGCGGTCGCCCTTCAATGAATTTTGCGCTGAGTTCCTCGGTCGCCCTTCGCCGAGGTCCGGACTGCCGTGTTCTTCTGCGACCAGGTTGGGCCTGTGTGCCGTAGTCACCCTGCACCGAGGTCCAGGCTGTGTTCCACCATCAGCTAGTGACGAGTTCTGGGCTCTGTGCGGGGGTCACCCTGCACAGATTTCTGGGCTGTGTGCTGTGGTCACCCTTCAATGAGGTTTGGGCTGTGTGCCGTGGTAGCTCTACACCAATGTTTGAGCTCTGTGCCGCAGTCGCCCTGTGCCGAGGTTTGGGCTGTGTTCCGCAGTCAGCTGGCGATGATTTCCGAGCTGTGTGCCACAGTCGCCCTTCACTGAGTTTGGGCTGTGTCCCGCCGTCACCCAGCACCAAGATCCGGGCTGTGTGCTGCGATCACCCTGCGGCATGGTATGGCCTGTGTGCCACGGTCGCCCTGTGCCGAGGTCCGGGCTGTGTTCGCGGTTGGTTAGCGATGAGTTCCAAGCTCTATGCCACTGTCACCCAAACAGATTTCTGGGCTGTGTGCCGTGGTCTCCCTTCACTGAGATTCAGCCTGTGTGCTGCGGTTGCCCTGTGCCGAGGTCCGGAGTGTGTTCTGCCATTGGCTAGCGATGAGTTCCAGGCTCTGTGCCGCAGTCGCCATGCACAGATTTCTGGGCTGTGTGCTCCGGGCACCCTTCACTGAAGATTGGGCTGTGTGCTGCGGTTGCCCTGTGCCGAGGTCTGGGCTGTGTTCTGTGCTCAGCTGGCGACGACTTCTGATCTGTGTGCCAGTCCCCCGTCACTGAGTTCGGGCTGTGTGCCACCATCACCCTGCGTCGAGGTCCGGGATGTATGCCGCTGTCACCCTTCACTGAGTTTCGGGCTGTGTGCCTTCGTCAACCTTCGCAAAGGTCCGGGCTGTGTGCCTTGCTCATCCTGTGACAAGTTCCGGTCTGTTTGCCGTAGTCACCCTGTGCCGAGGTCTGGCCTATGTGTCGCAGTCGCCCTGTGCTGAGGTCTGGTCTGAGTGTCATGTTCATCCTGCTCCGAGGTCCGGATTGTGTTCCGCAGTCGGTTAGCAACGAGTTCTAGGATGTGTGACGTAGTCGCCCTTCACTGAGTTTCGGGTTGTGTGCCGTGGTCGCCCTGCACCGAAATCTGGACTGTGTTCCACTGTAAGTTAGTGACAAGTTCCATGCTGTGTGCTGCAGTCGCTCTTCACTGAGGTTCGGGCTGTGTGCCGCGGTTGTCCTGCACCAAGCTCTGGGCTGTGTGTCGCGGTCTCCTTCAGTTGAGGTCCGTGCTGTGTGCCAGGGTTGGCCTGCGTCGAGGTCCGTGATGTGCTGTGGTTGCCCTTCACTGAAGTTTGTGCTGTGTGCCACGGTCACCCTTCACTGAGCTTCAGGATGTGTGCAGCGGTAGCCCTGCTCGATGTCTTAGATGTGTGCAGTGATCACTCTGTGCCTTGGCCCGGCAGGTGTTCCGCAGTAGCCCTATCCCAAAATTTGGGCTATGTTCCATGGTCGGCTAGTGACGAGTTACTGGCTGTGTGCCGTGGTCGCCTTTCACTGTGTTTCGGGCAGTGTGCCACGGTCGCCCTTCTCCAAGGTCCGGGCTGTGTTCCGTGGTCACCCATCTCCGAGGTCCAGGTTGTGTGCCACAGTCCCCTGTGCTGAGGTCCACGCTGTGTGCCGCGGTTGCCCTGCGCCGAGGTGCAGCCTGTGTGCCTCGGTAGCCTTGAACCAAGTTCCAGGCTGTGTGCCGCGGTAGCCTTGTGCCGAGGTCCGGGCTGTGAGCCGAGGTAGCTTTCAGCAGAGGTCCGGGCTGTGTGCTGCGGTTGCCCTGTTCCGAGGTCCAGGCTGTGTGATGCAGTCGCCATCTCCCCAGGTCCGGCTGTGTACCACAGTCACCTTATGCCCAGGTCCAGACTGTGTTCCGCCCTCAGCTTGCCACCTGTTTCCATCTCAGTGCCGCGGTTCCTCTTTGACAAGGTCCAGGCTGTGTGCCCTGGTAGCCTTCTCCAGAATTCTGGGCTGTGTTCCATGGCCCCCCTGCACTGATGCCCGGGCTGTGAGTCGCGGTTGCCCTGCGCCAAGGTCCGGCCTGTGTTCCAGGGTCACCCTGCGCCGAGGTCCGGCCTATGTGTCACTGTTGCCCTGCACTGAGGTCCGGCCTGAGTNAACAGTTACTGAAATTCATTTATGGAATATTTTCATGGAGAAGGAAATGGCAACCCACTCCAGTGTTCTTGCCTGGAGAATCCCAGGGACGGGAGAGCCTGGTGGGCTGCCGTCTATGGGGTCGCACAGAGTCGGACACGACTGAAGTGACTTAGCTTAGCTTAGCTTACACAAATGGTAAAGGAAAACGAGTTGACAGTTTCCAGCTCAAACCAGCAGACAAAGGAATGTCATTTTTAACTCAGGAGATGATTCCAAAAAAGAAGCCAAGACTAAGACAGAGCTATACACCCTCTGTAGTTTTAACTGCTATTTCCCTAGCAAGTCTGGAAAGCTTTTTCTATTTCTTCCTATCCCGTCTTTAAAAAATAAAAATTTGGCACGAACCACCTACAGACTTTATTCCTTTTAAATTCTTCTATGTTGATATGAAAACTGGTATTGTTCCAAACTCCAAACGTCTTATACAGGAAGAGAATATTTAAAACTTTTGACAATTTCTTATTCTTTAAATGTCAATAACAGGTTACTAAAAAGGACCAAAAATAACCATTTGCAGCTGATTCCCAAATTAAGGATCATCTCAGTACTGAGCACCATCATCTCTGCCACATTTTAATTTTCTCATGAATATCTCTAACTGAAGTCAGTGGAAAGATTTATTGCTTATCTCCGTTCAATTAAACATTTAAGGTCTTACTATGTGAGGACACAAAGATGAAAGAATAAGCAAGGAGCTGATGGCTTCCTCCTATTGGAGCTAAAAACTTGGATGATATATGGTAATATCACTTCTTTCTACTGCCTTTCTATCCCTTCGGGTGCAGCAGTTTACTGATTTTGTTAGCCTCTAAGTTTATTCAACATCATTTGCTTGGTGTCTCTGCTCTATTACACATGTAGCTAATTCCCAGTGTTAAATCTCCTCCATTGAAATAACCTGGGATTTTCTGTTTTTCTGGGCACACTGTACTAATGGTATGAACACTGTACTAAAGGTGCAAATACTCGCATGTGTAACAAATGAAGGCCCATAGATATGAAATCTACTGCTTCTAAAAATGGTACTGGTGAAGAAACTCTGTGAAACGGTTACCAGGTTTCCAAGTAGAAAGCGATCATACTCCTTTACATGATTCAGCCATGGATGACAACAAGACAAAGAAGTTTCTAAATGTGCAAAGATCAAAGGGCCAGGGAGAAAAAAGGGTGAAAAAATTCTTTTTAAATGCATAATAATGCAATAATTTCAAATGCATAATAATCAAGCACTCCTGAATACTGCAAGGCAAGGAGCCTTCACAGGGTTTGCCATGGCAGCATCTCACTGTTCTCATTGGACAAGTATTGCTCTGGATTTCCCATTTCACATTTTTTTGAATGAGAAACTTAATTGTAGCTTTCCTGCCCCCTGATAAGCTGCTGTATATTGGATTTGTGCTTGGGCAGTATGGGGAGGGGAGGGGGAACAGCAGGCGGTTAACATAAACCCTAGTTTATTGGTCACCAGGCTCCAAAGAGCCACAGCTAGATCTGATTAAGATGCTGGACTTTGGACTGGAAGTAAGGACAGGATGAAATTCTGGGCTGTTTCCCTTGAGTTGAACTGAAAGCGTTCTACAGGTGGGAGAAAGGGTAACGATTGTTGTTGCCTTGGCTGGAGGGGTGAGCTATGACAGATCATCTAACTGTCCACCAGGATTCATGCTTTCACTAGTACAGAACTGGTGCCAGGAAGCAGACGGCCAGCCATGTCTTCTAGCTCCCCTTGCATCTAAGTAGAAACACATGAAAGTTCCAGCTAAAGGAATATGAAGNTGTATTTTCAGTAATAGTGTAGGAGCCAGGAATACATTTCTATTTTGGCTAAGATGCTGTATCAAATAACCTTTACTCTTCCTGTGAGTTCAAATTCTAGGCTTTCTTGTTCCATGACTCCTATACATTTAGATTAAAAAATAAGAAATGATAGCCATCTGGAAAAGACATTTATCCTACATTCTGACTATGATGGAAGGAAATTTTGTGTCACAGTATTGAAGAAAACTTTAAAATTGTTAAGCCAGAGAGTAGTCATTAATATATTTTACTTCCAAAATAGCCTCATAATGTGCCAAGAAAAAAGGCAATTAATTTTTACACAAAATATTCCCCTCATATCCACACTGAGAGAAAGTATGATACATTTTTCAATAATGATAAAGTTCACTCAGTAGTTTAGTTCATCTTAAACTAAATAGAGTAGACATTGGTGAGTGAGACAAGATGACACAGAAGAGCTATGTGATTACATTTAAAATACATTTCAGGGTAGTTTCCTTTAATATTAAATGTTATTCTTCATATTACTAGATAAAGGCCTTTTGAAAAATTTTGTAGATGATATTGAGGTCTTGGTATTTTTTTTTCTTGGAGTTTTATATGAAAATAAAATCATACCTGTTCTAAAATTGTTGCTTTGGGAAAATAGCACATTTAACCTTTCACTGTAGAATAAAGCTTATGTTGAAATNTTTCCATTGTTTCCCCATCTATTTGCCATGAAGTGATGGGACTGGATGCCATGATCTTCATTTTTTTAATCTTCAGTTTTAAGCCGGCCTTTTCACTCTCCTCTTTCACTTTCATCAACAGACTATTTATTTCCTCTTCACTTTCTGCCATAAGGGTGGTGTCATCCACATATCTGAGGTTATTCATATTTCTCCCGGCAATCTTGATTCCAGCTTATGCTTCATCCAGCCTGGCATTTCACATAATGTACTCTGCATAAAAGTTAAATAAGCGAGATGACAATATACAGTCTTGTATACCTTGTATCCCAATATACTCCTTTCCCAATTTGGAACTTGTCCTTTGTTCCACGTCCGGTTTTTAACTGTTGCTTCTTGACCTGCATACAGGTTTCTCAGGAGGCCTGTAAGGTGGTCTGCTGTTCTCATCTCTTTCAGAATTTTCCACAGTTTGTTGTGATCTACACAGTCAAAACCTTTGGCATAGCCAATGAAGCAGATGTTTTTCTGGAACTCTCTTGCTTTTTCTATGATCCAACAGATATTGGCAATTTGANCGTCCATGAAGTCGCAAAGGGCCAGACACAACTTAGTGACTGAACAACAACAATGGTTTTAAAATTTTGAAATGCTGTCATTTGCTTGTTATAGCATATAGTAGTATACTAACATTACATTAACAGAGCTTTGCTGCAGGAGACTTGCACATCTAGCTGAGTGCTTCAATATTTTTATCTCATAAGTAGATGAGCAGTTCTTCAACAGGACTTAGTTCATGTTCAGAGAGGGATGTCTCATGTTGATGTACATAATTAAATAATTTGGTACAATAATTAAAATATTTAGTGTACATAACATTTTACTAATGATTCTTATGTTTTAGTTAAATCCTGTGCACACTTGCTCAGTCGTGTCCGACTCTTTGTCACCCCAAGGACCGTAGCCCATCAGGCTCCTCTGTCCATGGGATTTTCCAGGCAAGAAAACTGGAGTGGATTGCCTCTTCCTTCTGCAGTGGATCGTCCCAACTCAGGGATCAAATCTGTGTCTCTCGTGTCTCCTGCCTTGGCAGGCATATTCTTTACCACTGAGCCATAAGGAAAGCCCAACAATTCTTCTCATATTTTAGTTAAATCATAGCTCTGTATAAAATAGTTGGCTTCTCATATTATTTAGCAAAATAGCTTGTTCTTTGCTCTTCATTTCTCTTAGCTTTTCTACACACATTTCTGTTTCTAGTCTTCTAGTTTATTTTTATCACCAACACATGAAATGACTTGTTATTTAGCATAACACATTTTATCATTTATCTTAAATATAAAGCCAATGTATCTTCTTCATAATAAAATGGAAACATTACTTTCCATCTTTGCTAAAGTGTAATGAAAAACAACAAAAAAAGTTTTATTCAGGCTTTGTTTAAAATTGTCAAATTTAACACTAAGGAAGAAAAAGAAGTGTAAAAGCATATACACATAATATTTAGAGTAATATGGAGTTCAAAAGGATTTTCTTATTAAAATATACTTGTACAACCTGACATCTCTACAGTTTTTCCTTCTATTAAGGTACATTAATTAAAGCCAAGCCACATGCATCTGTACATATACACATTAGTTGAACTTTGTGATCTATGAATTCCCAACTTAATATGTCCCTAAACTGTTTCAAAACCACAAAAAAAAAAAGAAAAACTTGGGAAGGGGGAAATCTTGAGTAACAGAGGGAGCTAGGTAGGATCTGAGTGAGATGAAGAACTCACCACCTTTACCCATAAATCTCTCAGTCCAGAGGAAGAAAAAAGACCCCATGACCATAACAAATGCATCGCAGTCTTTGAGTAAAATAATAGTTACATATTTGATATGAATCTAGCTCAAAGGCAGGTGCAATCAACAAATTCTTGAAGGAATCAAGACAGACTTCAAAGAAGAATCACCACTTCATTTTGGAGTCTAAAAGAACAGATATGATTTGAAAGAGAAAAACACAGAGGAGGGCCTGCTAAAGACAGGAGGGTGTTGGAACTGAACCACCCTTAGAGTGGTACCCTAAAACAGGCACATAGTCCCATCCTGATACTGACATTCATACCACACCTTTGGTTATTAAGCCCTGCCCCAAGCTTGACTGGTCAGCTCTTTGTTCTCTGGGACCTATGCTTAATCAGTTTACACTGTTTGCCACCTACAAAACGTCAACTGATACAGATGTTCATGATATTTTTTCTGCCATGTCAGTACTCTACCTTATCAAAAGGGAAGGAGAGGTCCCTGTGGAACATTAACTTTTTATTTTTTTTAATTAATTTATTTTTTAATTTGACTTTACAATACTCTATTGGGTTTGCCATACATCGACATGAATCCACCACAGGTGTACACAAGCTCCCAATCCCGAATCCCCCTCCCACCTCCCACCCCACAACGTCTCTCTGGATCATCCCCGTACATCAGAAAAGAGAGAATACCATAAGTAAGACTAGAGATCAAGGAGGCAGAAGAAAAACCAGAAGTGTGGGATTTACTACATTTAAGGCAGCAAGTGTTTTGGGAAATAGGAAGTGGCCATCGATGCCAGCACAGTGAGGATGGAAAGGCCATTATTGTTTGGGTTGAAAACGGAGAAGTCACTAGAGATAGCAACAAGAGAAATTTTAGGTGAGGCAGAGTATAATGGTTTGAGGGATGAAATCAATTAGGGATGGGGGAAGACATCACTTAACTATTTCATGAACAAGATGGGGCAAGATGAGCAAGATCACTTTGGATGGAAGGGACGTTGTGTGTAAAGGAAAGGGGTGAGGATATGGTCATGTAGACTGAAGAGGGTAAGGAGATAGGAAGGTTGTACTGATAGGTGAGATTAGAAAGGAAGACTGGGGATAGACTGTAAAAGCGTAAGTTTTGCAAAGGAGTTTGTATATTATCCCATAACTTGTAGTCAAAAGATGCTTCTAAATCAGAGAATGACAATCAAAATGTTGTACCCTTGTGTAAAGAAAATTTCCACCTATCCAGCTGTATACATTCTGGAGAACAGTCATGTGCAGTCAAGTGTCTAACATCCAGTTAAGAAATGAAGTGGCCTTTTTTTTTTGACATTTATTTATTTTTAGTTTATTTTGCTTTACAATACTGTATTGGTTTTGCCATACATTGACATGAATCAGCCACGGGTGTACATGAGTTCCCAATCCTGAACCACCCCCTCCTACCTCCCACCCCATATCATCTCTCTGGATCATCCCCGTGCACCAGCTCCAAGCATTCTGTATCCTGTATTGAACATGAAATGGCCTTTAAAAATACATCTTTAAAACAGAGTAAGAAGGGACTGCAAATGTTTCAATTTGTGATTAGATTTTTTTCCCTGACAAGACACAGGGTGCTTTAAGGAAATGTCCAAGGGGACGTCACTCCAGACAAGTAGAGCTATCTCTATGGGAAACCTTGACTTTGGGGGTTCAGTTGACATTTTTCTTTCTCTTTCAACTGACAATACATTTTACTGTTTAGCAAAGACTCATGATGACTATTCCTGTTGAACCTTTCAAGTACCTTGTTGAGAGCTTAGAAACTTGAGAAAGTATGTACTGTGAAAGGACTAACTGAATTTACTTCATTTCAATAAATTTTTATTTAGCACATGCTAGGAACTAGCATATTTTCTCCAATATTCAAGTCCTATATTTTCAGTATGTGAAGAAGTTGAACTGAATGATTTTTTCCTAAGAGAAATCTACATACCTTCTTAAGTAACATTTTCCAGTGTTTTAATACACTTGAGGTTGCTTAGTCTAAATTATTTCTCTTTCGATTTAATATCATTGCTTCCTGTCCTATTTAGTTGAAACAAAGAGCAACCTAGTCACTTTCAAAAGGTTTTTTTTTTGTTTGTTTTTTGCATATTGAAAGATTTGTATTAAGTCTGCAGTCAACTTATGGTCTATAGGCTAAATCCAGTTCCTTGTATTTTCAAAGCTGGAAAGAATCCTGGAATTTACAATATAGAATTGGTCAAGCCTGCAAGCTCTTAAAGAAGTGTGCTATTGGCCTGACAGAAAATTACACATTTCCTTCCTTCTATATAGTACTTTTTTAAAATAGGAAAAGCCATTTCAAAAAATGAGTTAAACAAGAAAAAAAGAAAGTACTATTTGAACTAGGGGCTTCCCTGGTGGCTCAGACAGTAAAGAACCCACCTGCAATGCAGGAGACCAGGGTTTGATCCCTGGGTTGGGAAGATCCCCTGGAGGAAGGCATGGCTACCCACTTCAGTATTGTTGCCTGGAGAATCCCATGGGGTCTCAAAGAGGCAGACACAATTGAGCAAATAAGCATGGATTATCTGAGCTATGTATTTTTTTCTTGGCATTAGCTTTTTTTTTTTTTAAAGAGAGGTATGTAAGCTATGATATTCGAATAATGGGGGTGGGGTAGACAGCATGGAAAACAAACATCAAGGTGTGTAAATTATTTTAAA